>PVJA010001173.1:0-50635 GCA_004027025.1 Myocastor coypus
AGACCACAGACAAATCCTTCACATGTTAGCAGTTGGGCATGGTGATATATGCGTGTAATCCCAGCAGTCAGGAGGCTGAGGCAGAAGAACTGCTGCAAGTTCAAGGTCAGCCTGAATGGTACAGCATGGCATTATGTCAAAAAATAAGTAAGTAAATAAAGAAATAGACAATAAAATAAAAGTTAAAACATGCATCATTTCCCTCTCGCTGAATGAGCTGAGAGCAAGCCCCATGGTTGCCGTCAGCCTCATCACCTTGGTTTGTGGAGGCGGTGAGAAGTCCACATGCCCATCTGTTCTGTGGACACCGGGAGAGAGAGCTGACTGAGAATCAGCAGGCAGAGCCCCCAGAGAGGTCCCTGAGCAGGCCCTACTCATTTTCCACCTCAGCAGAGCTGAAAGAGGCCGCACCATTGAGGGTGGACGGAAAGTTGTGAGGAAAAAAGGAACATTTTCTCTTTGGGGATGCTGAAGACCGATCACATAATTCCATTTTCTTCAGAATTGTAGAAGGCCACATGACAGGGTCAACACATAGCTGGTTCCCAGTTTTCTCTGCCTCTGTCACAGGCAGTGGTGCAGACAGAACTGGAAAAATGCCTTTATTTAGTCTCTAGTCAATGGTTCTTCCATACATTTTAAAGACATTAAGTCCTCTTTAAGGGAAATGTTAAGGCAAAAGCAAATAGAATTCCCAGAATGCCACACTAGCGTATATATATATATATATATATATATATATATATATATATATATATGTATAATAGCACGTGAAGGCCCAGAGATAGGACTGTGACACAAGGCCAACACTGTGCCATGTACATAGTCACTTCTGCCGTCCCAGGTGTGTGCGCCCTGTCACCAAGGAGGACCATTTCTTGCCATAGGTTTCCTTTGATTATTTTAAAGGTGAGGCAACGTGACTGGGACGTTTCTTCATGCTGGAAGAGGACAGAAACAGCCAGCTCTGTCATCACCGCTGAGTCTATTAATTTAGCCTCTGTGAGCATGCGTGCGAGAGAGTTTCAGAGACAGACCACATCATGCCTGGACAGCTGGTGAGCCCTCGTGCACTGTCTGGCACATGCCTGCTCACTTTCTGCTGGGATCTGAGGAACCCAAGTACTCCAGCAAGGAGCGAGCTGTGTTCCACTTGGCTGAGGCAAAATGAGAAGAGGCTGAAGAGAAGTCCGTACCCGGATATTTCCTACACTGTGATAGCTCCCCATCAGGATGGGCTGGTCCTGGGGGCTCCCCTTCCGGGCCTGGGGAGGGCTGAAACTTTTGTACATTCCAGGACCACAGGGGCTCAATCTACCATCTTCTAAATCTTATATTCTAGCTCTAAACTCAGGGAGATGAGTCTTTGCACAGAATAGATGCTCAGTAACTCCTGCAGAGCAAAGGAAATTAACTCTTCTGTCAGGCAGCAGAGTCACAGGATGATGAGGGACAGGAAGGAGAGGATGGTACTGATGCATTCGATCACAAGAGCTTGGTCTTCATAGGACTTTATGTTGAACAAAGCGTCCTCTCTGCTGTTTCCCACAGCCTGATCAGTCTACAGACAGCTATCAGCACCGTATTCCTGTTGAGGAAGCTACCTTTCACAGGCCGAAGGTTATGACCGGAATGATACCCTGGACTTCTTAGTGCCACAATGACATTGATCACTGCATTCCTGGTTCAGAAAAGCCTTCTAGTGAGAAATGAAGCAGCCGCTAGGACCACGCTGGCCCTGTGATGTGTGCTCTGAATGGAGTGGGTGGAGGAAGCCCACTTCATCGCGAGACTTCCACCATCTTCCAGGTTAGAGATATCGCCACATGCGCACAAACCACCTGCCTTTTCAGCAGCTCTGATCCTCTCCAAAGAGCCTTTTTTCTCATCTTCATTAGTGTAGAAACCTCTCCTAGTGCCCAGTGCAGAAGCAGCTCCCTCCCTGTGAGGGCAGCCAGCCTGAGGGTGACAGTGCCCGGCAGGGAGGAAGATGTGGAGAGTGGTTTCTGGTCAGGGAGAGAGCTTGAGGTTCAGCTATGCCGTAGCTTCGGGATGGGCAGTGCCCTTTGCTGCTCAGAGAAGGGCCTCAAGGTGCCCATCAGGGAGATGCCAGCGTGAGTGGGGGGGTCTCCACACTGCAATAGGGGAGGATGATGCCCCTAGCTCAGCCTCCCTTTCTGTCATGGTGAGTGGTGTGGCTGGACTATAGCCAGCTGCTGTGGTAGGCAGAAGGACAGAGGAACTACAACGCAGGCCTCTATGGCAGGACTGCTTTGTGGCATTCAAATCGAACCGGAACTGCCTGGGGAATTCTGCTGTTATGCTCCTTCAATTTCTCTGTAGATCTGAAGAGACAATCCCAATCGCCCTACAAGGCCAGGGCACATTGGCCAGGCAATGGCGCAATGATTTCTAAAAACTGCAGTTGGTGGTTTTTTTTTTTTTTTGTTTTGTTTTTTTTTTTGTTTTATAATGAGCACAACATATTTGGTGAGGGAAAGAAAGCTCCTGTCCAAAAGAGAGACAGGAGTGGGGTGTCCCAAGCAGCTTATTCCCTGGAACATTACTCTTTTTTTGTTAGTGAAAGAAGCTGAGGCGCTCTCCTGAAACTGTATATTGTGTCTAAGTCCGTGTCCACGTATCCTAGGTGTGTAAATCCTCTGACTACGACTTCAGTTCTGGCAGAGGAAAGCAGTGTGTAACCTTGCGCACTGTGCGTCTTCCAGACGGTGCCAAATGACACATAGGACAATGCACCCAGGAGTGGGCTGGAGAGGGGAGGGGAGCCATTGACAGGAGCAGAACTTTACGGCCCATGATGCACTTCAAATGCCGCCGACAACTCAGGATCCCGAAAAGCACTTCAGGAGCCAGTACCTAAAGACAGCCGGCAGGCAGTCTGTCCAGTTTCCCCTCCTGGGACAGATCTGCTCTGCAGTACATCAAAGCCAGAGTGGAGGAGAGTCCCAGAGTAGGGCATGGGCAGGACAAGGCAGTTCTCCCAGAGCCACCCAAGAAGGAGCCAGAGACATTGCAGGCTCTCACTACAGGTCTACTGGGGAAGGGACAGAAATTGACGGCTTCTGGAGCTGCCCTGAGGCTGTTAGCCAGCCTCACTCTCAAGTCTGAATTCTAGGTCTCAGGAGAGAAAACCTGGGGAAGGGCCAGGCAGTGCTGAGCTGATGTCAGGCCAGCCTCACGTGGGCTCTCAGGGGCACCCTGAAACCCAGCTCACTGACTTCTGTTTGCCTCTGACTTTCTAGCTCTTGGTCCGGGGCTGCTACATGAGAAAGGAGACTCAGTTTTGGTTGTGACATTCAGACATGTTGAACCCTCAGGGGAGAAAAAAAAAAAGCCCCAGATCTCATGGCCAAAGGGTTTCCTCCAATGACGATAGTTCTTACTAAGAATTCCCACTTACCCGCAAAGTCATGGCGCCATAACTTCAGTGTGCCTTGTGAACTGGGGACCCTTTCCAGGGCTCAAGCCAGGCCCTATAGGATAGCACATGTGACAGTGCTCTTATCACTCCTACCCAATCAGCACGGGTGACGTGTCCCTACTGAGCTTTACCTCACTCTTACGCTAGCAGCACGTCCAGCTTCCAAAGTCGCTCTGAGGTGGAAAGCAGTCTAACTCCACACCCTGCCAGTCAGCTCTTGAGACAGGTCCCTTTGCTTGCAGAGAAAGACAGTCAAGTTCCGAGCTAGTAACCATAACACCCCACAAGCAAGAGGAACAGGAATCCAATCCAGGCCCATCTGCTCCCAACTGAGCAGGTTCCGGCTGGGTCCCAGGGCATGCAACAGTGCCACCCTCAGAGTAGTGATAGCGGTTACTGTCTTTAGTCTTATGGATGGATGCTACCTGGGGATGCTATGTGCTTTGGGGCACCCTCTGAGGCACAGCAGCCACTGTCCCAGCCCTCTGGGACTTCCCCTTCTCCCCTTCAGGGCACCCTCTAGAGTCCTGCTAGCTGTTGCTGCTTACCAGGCTGGTGATTGGCCTTCTGTTCTTTCTGCAGACCCTACAGGGTGTGGAGTAGCAGTCCCCAAACAGAAGGGAGAAAAGGGTGAAGCAAGTGAATATAAAGACTATTATCTGGCCAGCCAGCTTCCACAAACGCAAGGGGCACTGACGGCAGCCGAACCTCACTGGGACGATCTCTTTTACACCCCACAGACACCACCACGTAGATTTCCCTGGCTCTACCATTTCACAGAGGAGCCAGAGAATGCGATAGTCTTAATGACACGCAGGGTGAGCCAAGAGGCTGCGTACAGGTTGGCCTCAGGCCTGCAGCAGGGCTTCCCCTGCCCACCCTGTGCCACCCTCCTACCTTCCTTTCTGGGGTCTGTGCTGACACTATGACACCAACCTGCCTGGCTTAAATGGCTTCCCTAAGAACCCAGGTGGAGCCAGGGTTCGTACCTACAGCACACCTGTTTTAGTGTTTCACTCCAAGGAGAAGTCAGAGCCCTGTCCCAGATCTTGTTGCTAACATGTAGAATGAACACTTCATGAATCTGCTCTACTTGGCTTTACAAGTCTTGTGCTCCTACTAAGGCTTTCCACCAACCCTTGGGAAAATAACAGGACATTTTCATGTTATTTTAAATCTATTCTAATATATATAGGTACTTCCACTGATTAGATAAGATTGCAACTTCCGATCTCATAATACAATGTGACAGGATAGTTATTAAATATTTATGGATACTTGATTCCTTTCTTTCTTTTTAGTGAATTTAGGTGTACCGGAAGGAGAGGGCGCATCACTGGGATTATTCTGCATGCTTTACATGATCCCTAAATAAACTTTCTCTGCAACTGATTTCTATAGAACTATTACCACAGCCACGTGGTCCTCAGAGATGACAAGCCGAGTGGCGAAGAGGAAGGGGAGGGCCGAAGAATGGCTCCTGGTGTCACTGCACAACGACCTCAGGCCCAGAATGTGCAGTACTTTACCAGGCCCTGTTCACTCCGCACCTTCTGCATGAGGAAACCCAAAGAGACCATGTTTTACTTGACTGCGACTTTCATGGAAAGTTCTTTAAAGGCCCCTGGTTGAATTGGTTGCAACTTCCAACCTCCTAATCCCTGACTCATGGGACCTTGCCAAATCTTCAGTTTTCTGACATGAGGCTATGTTTAAATTCTCCAATAAAATTCCCAAACACCCTGGTTGGAGGGACATGGGCTGATGCAAGGAGTTCTGGTTCTTGGCAAGAATTTCTACTGCCCGTGATGGTCACGGGGCCTGGGTGACACTGCCTGTGCCCCCGCCATGGACATGTGCTTCTCACACAGCTTTCCCACTAAAAAAAAGGAGACTGCTGAAAGGCCATGCCATGCAGAAACCTTGGTTTTGCATTTCAAAATGCCCTTGGTGCTAGTCCAAATGCAGATTTATAAAAGCAACAGACGACACGTTTAAAAACTGGCACATCCATTCTTGTATCTTGGACTGTCCTAAAGGTCACCCGTAAGCCCCCGGAGGACCGTACACTGGCAAAGCTGGGGTTTCAGCGCTTGCCTACATGCAGTCCATCCGTGCTCACAGTTAAGCCCAGCTGCACTGTAAGCTGGGCCTGGGGCTTCCTCCCCATGTCCAGGGTGATCAGAAGGCTGGAGGCATGGCTGCCCTTTGCTTTCCTTCTGGTTACGCAGTGGCTTTCTTTACCCTTTATTCCCACCTTCCCCATCACTTAGATTGCATGTATCAAGCTGACTCTGCTCCAGAAGGCCCAAGAACAGCTCTGGGCAGCACAGGCCACCACCACCTCCTCACCCTGTGCGTATTTACAAAACCTGAGATCAGCAGCCCTCAGAGAGGCAGCAGCTCAGGCCTCCATTTGCTACCAGTGTCTGGAAAGAAACAGGGACAATTAGATGGAAGCACAGAGCGGCACTGAAGGCGGCCTGAGTACGTGCTGGGGAGATGGCCTCCTGTGCCAGACCTGAGTGCTTGACCCAAGGACAGGCCAGGGACCAGCAGGCCTCCCTGCCTCTCCGCAGCATTAGGATTTTGAGTGACAGATCTACTTTTTGGGGTGGGCTTTGATGCTTTAATGTCACCTTGGGCAGGGCAGGGGCTGGGGAGCCAGTAAAGGTGAGTCTGATTTTGCAGGGCGGAAGCTCCTGACTTGCTGCCGTGATGTCGAATTCCAGCCCCTTCCTGGGAGCATGTGTGACCTCTCTGCTCAGGGCCTGCACAGCCAGCCCGCTCCTGCTTCAGAGCACAAGGGCACTGTGCAAGTGACTGCCCCCCCAGCCGCCCAAGAACTGTGCCTCATACCTTCACTTGTAGAATTTTCCATCTTCAGCTGAAAATGGCTTTTTGAGTGAAACTCAACCAAAGCATAATCTACAAAAGCCCAGGGACCAGTAGCTAGAGGAGCTGAAGGAGGGCTCTCAGGGGGCCCAGGCGGGAAAGCCCTTCTGTTTGTCTTTCCAGCTTCCTTGGAAGGCAGCCCTGGCCCCCGCAGGGGGTGCAGGGCAGGGTGGGCGAGTCTGGTCAAAGGTGTGGGGCACTGCGTCCAACAGCGCAGCTATTTCCACACCAACACTCACAGAAGAGGAAAGGCAGGGGGAAGCACAGCCAGAGGCGCCGACGCCTTCCTGCCGTCCTGGGGGATTCTCCAGCCCTCCCCGTGAAAGGCTGGAGAAGGGCGCAGGAGGCCAAGCAGAGCGGCGGATGTGGCTCTGGGTCTCTCAGCAACTGCTCATGTCTGTGATTTCAGGACACTTCCGCCTGCTGTAGCCCGAAGCTCTGCCTAAGCGTACATGTGTAGCACATGCACACACACTCATGTACACACATGCACTCCTATATACCCCTACATACTCATGCACACACACCCACACATACATACTCGTGCACACACATACACGCATGCATAAACACACTTTTGGACACACGCATGCACACTCGCACACACGCACATAGTCATGCACATGTGCACACTCATGCACACTCACAAATGAACGTGATGCATACATTTGTGCACACATGCGTATGCAACACACGTGTACATACGTGCACACAACACACTCATGCATGAATGCATAGTCATGTACATGTGCACACATGGACACGCACTCACATGCACATGCATGCGTGCACACTCGTGCACACATACACAAATGCGCACAGACACTCATGTACACACACACACATGCATGCATCCCTCCCTATCTGATCTCACTCGGTAACGGTGATCCTGGTCCACAAGTTCTACACAGATGCATGTTATCTAAACTTAGGCCTAGGGCCTTTCTGTCTTAGGAGCACCATAGAGTGCTGAGTTTGTCTAGGGTTTTTGGCCTTGGTGTTGCTCAGCACCCTTAGTGGGTGCCCCCAGAAGAAGTTGCTTATTAACACAAAGCCAGGGAGTTAGCTGGCCCAGATTCTACTCCTGGCCTTGCCGTGTGCAAGAGTGGCCATGATGTCTTCGCCACCCAAGCCTCAGTCTCCCTGGCTTAAGGGCGGTTGGAAGGGTGAGAGGAGAATGCACGGGAGGCACAGCCGGTGCCCCGGCCACTCTGGGGCCACAGGAGGCACCCCATCACTCCATGCTCCATGGTAGCAAACACACGGAGACTGCCGATCAGCCTTGGTCCTGGGTCGCCAGCTCAGCTCTGTTGGTCGCACCTTCCCTGTCAGTCTCTGCGGATAAGAAGAGCATCTGCCTCAGGACAGGGAGGACCAAGCAGGCCACACTGGGCACCGCGCCCAGCGCGAGCCCAGCGCCCCGATCCGGAGGCCTCCGCCATGGGCCCCAACCGCCGAGCTGCCAGCAGAAGGAAGACCTAGGCCTTCTTGCCTGCCCAGCTCCCCACTCCTTCCAAGATTCCTCGGACCGAGTCCCCTCCGCAGCCGCCCACTCCGCCCCACTCGGCTTGCCTCTGTTTTTGATCTCTAGATGAAGCAAAAATCTGGTAAATCTTACACTTACAGGGTAACAGGTCTGGAATGCCCGGCATCCCAGGCAGAGCGCAGCTGCTCCTTGGCACCCTGACACAGGCTCTGCAGCCGAGGGCCAGGCTACACTTGGCTGCTTTGCACGATTCGAATAGAGATATTAAAACTCTTCCAGCTCTAGAAACATTTAGACTGTTTGCTAATCGAGTGGGTTAGCTTTATAAAACAAGTCCCCTAAAAGGAACCCAGCTTGAGGGTCTGCCCTTGCAGTTTCAGACCCTACAGAGCAAAGGAGCACGCGGGGGCACTGCGTGGATGGCTCGACCACTGTGGCAGCTGGTGACTCCTGTATTCTAGACTGGGGAAGGAAGCTGCTCTAAGGGCAGAATGCGTTTCCCAGACAGGCAGGCCCAGCCGCGTCCCCGAGTCTGTGCCCTTCGCTGTTGGACCATCCTGCGCCTGGGCCTCGAAGGTCTGCTAATGGACTTCACTTCCGGTGCACAGGAGTGATTGTGGGAATGGCGGCAGGCGAGGGTTGCAGACCTGCCACTTCACAGTCTGCTCAAGCTCTCCCAAAAGCAACTCTGAGTCCCCTGGGACTCCACAAGCACCGCTGCTCTTATTGTTGATACTGACCAAATACCAAGCATGGGCAGAAGGGCCAGGACATAGGTACTCAGCAAAGGGCAGCTGGCTGCGTAAGCCAAAGACACATGCACGCTTCCCCAGCAACACGGAACGGAACAGGGTCAAAAGAGACTGCGTGCCGGACACGGGCTTTCAACGGCAGTCTTCCCTGGTGCAGACGTCAGAACCGATGAAACTCCGCAAACATAAAAACGGAGAAAAGGGGATGATTCTCATCCTTCCTTCTAGGTATTTTGCCCCCCACCCTTTAAATAAAACCTCCCAAGTGGCAAACTTGAGAAAAAATGAGAGCACCAGATCTGAGCCTAAGAGAAGAACAAAGGAAGAACAGGACAGGCGGCACGGGGGGCTGCTCCCTGGCCTGCCCTCCCTCCCTCTGCCCTTCCACGGCCTCTGCAGCACTCCCTGTGCGCTCACCCGCAGGCCTCTGTCCTCCTGCCGCCCCCCCAGGACCTGGGCGGAGCTGCGCCCGGCCCCAGGCACCCAGAGAACCGGCAGCGTGGGCCTTCCGCTGGGCTGCGGTAAATGCTGCCTCCTCCGAGGACAGGGGCACCTGGGGGAGGAGGCCTTGGTCCCTCGCACGCAGAGAAGCGCTTCGTCCCCGCGCACAGTGGGCAGAGGACCTCTGGGCAGAGGGGGGTCACGGCGCTCACTAGGGCGGCATTGGTGGGGAGGGAGGTCTTCGCGGTTAACCACATTTTACGGGGGATTTTTATTGATTGCAGTTATAATAAAGGAGACGTGACTCAGATATTCCATAGCAGAAGCCACGCGAGGCGCCATGTTCTACCGGACTCTCTGGGAGCCACGTGGAGATGGGGTCCTGCCATCAGAGAAGGTTTTTGCTTTTAAGAAGGCTCGAGCCGCCTTAAGGGCAGGTCTCATGCTCTGTGTGTAGGCGGGGATTGAACCGTGGTCCCTGGCGCCTGAGTGACTTTGCTAAATCATGTGCTTTCATCAACCGAGCTACCTGGCAAGCCCCCGGTGTCCTGCTATCAGAGAAGAGACAGTCAGCTTCTGTCCTCTCACGGCCGGAGAACAAGCTGAGTCGGCTACTTCCCTTTCTGCAAGGGCTCGTGGCTGCTCCTAGCTCAGGCAGGCATTGGTGTTGTGGGCGCTCCGGAAGCTTCTGGTAGCAACCTGGCCTCCCTGCGCGCCACTCCACAGCAGGCTGCTGGGTACCCAGATGCTTCTGCTTTGTGCAGGATGGTTATTTTACAAGTTTGTCTCACCAGGTAGCTAAAATGTACTCAAAGGCAGGTACAACAGCAAACAATAACCATAACAGCAAAGCAACAGCACTAGCTGTCGGAAGCCACCAGCTACTAAGCATTGGCCTATGTTATCCCATTCAGACAGGGAAGTTATAGCTGATATGCAGGTGTCGGCCATATCCTCACAGGTCCTGGGCGGGGCTACTGGAAGATGTTACCCGCGTGGGTAGATTAATCCACAGGTGAGTTTACGCCTAAATGTGTGGGGAGGGAGGTGCTGTCGGAAGACGCGGGTCACAGGGTGCGGCCTGGGGGGCGGCGTCTCTCGCTCGGGCTCCTCCCTTCCCCCTGATTCCTGAGCACCGTGAAGCAAGCAGCCCCCCTCTGCCCGCCCCTCTGCTGTGCCCCCTGCCCCGCCCCTGGCCAGCAGGCTATGGACTGAAAGCTGGAGACAAAATAAGCCTCCCCTCCTTCACCACGGGGGCATCGGTGTTGTACCCAGCAGTGAAAAAGGGACTAAGACAAGGGCCAAGGAACTGAGGCTTCAGGGGCACAAGGCCACATCACTAGGACAGTGCTGTCTCCCCTGACCCTCTGCAGCATAGCCAGGCCACGGAACCCTCCAGGAGGGAGCCACCTTGCTTATCTCTCTCTAGGAGCTGGACCCAAGGTCTCCGCAGTGGGCTACATCCCAGCCTTCCTTCCCTTATTTTCTTTCTTTCTTTCTCTCCCTCCCTTCCTTCTTTCTTCTTTCCTTCCTTCTTCAAAATTTTGACACAAAGTCTTGCTACATTACTAAACTATCTAGGTTGGGCTTGAACCCAGGATTCTCCTGCCTCCGCCTCCCTGTTTGTAACTCAGGCCTCAAGCTCTTCACCCAGTACATGCTCAGTGAATATTAACTGAGTGAAAGAAAATGAAATGAAATCTTCCCAATCCTAGGAAAACCTAGTCATAGCTTAAAGTCAAATAAGAAGGAAGTGAGGTACCTGTCCATTAAACTGTTGGAAATATTGCTAGCACATTCCTTTCGGGAAAATCCTAAGAGTTTCTGGCTGTCCTAAGAAGACAAAGAATACTTTA
The DNA here is from genome assembly GCA_004027025.1 of Myocastor coypus. NCBI lineage: Eukaryota > Metazoa > Chordata > Mammalia > Rodentia > Myocastoridae > Myocastor > Myocastor coypus. The sequence goes on from PVJA010001173.1 coordinate 10,873, forward strand.
CCCACTTCTTTGACCAACCTTCTGTTCTTCTGCAGGGGGAGGTGGTTGTGTGAGGGAGAGGATGAGAGCCCTAACATGACATCTACTCCTAGTGAATACGTAAGTATAGTCCACTGTCACCCACTGCAGGCTCAAGGTGGCCCAGTGAGCTCTAGAGCCCGTCCCCTTGCAGGATTTCTCCCGCATGCTCCTGCCCCCAGTTAGCAGCTACTCCCTATCCTCACCCCCAGCCTGGCCACCACCACTGCTCTTTGATTCTATTTGAATGTATTTCTAGATGCCTCTTATTTTCAAACAATATCTCCAATATTATTTTCCTCTCACAGAAATTGGTACTACTTTTCATTTCTCTAGACTTCAATAAATATCATTTGCTATTCTCACCATATGTCCACCTGACATTAAAAACACGGGGTAGAATTCCTAGATTTCCAGCCAGTCTTTGGAACAACAAAGCCCAGGAATTAAAGGTTTTTAATAATGACTTTGAAGTGAATACTTGCTGGACCCCTACCACATGAAGACATTTTTATACATCCGATTATATCTTTCCTTAAAGAACTGTTAAGAAGCAGTGTTTTCTAAAACAAATTAACCCTCATTTCACAGATGAGCAAAGCGATTCTCAGATAGGAAGCACTTTGCCGGGTCTGACATGGGCGGGCTTTCGCGCAGGCCTCCTTCCGGTGAGGCCTGCACCCTCTTTCTCAGCCCAACTGTCACATTCAAGAGCCCCTTCTGGCATATGGTAACTCACTTTCCTGGCTTATCAGATGCAGGTTGAGGTCGACAGACCAGAAGTTCACATCGTCACAGACTTGAAAGAAAGGGACCACCGCGTGCTGCGTGAAGCCAGAGGGACAGGAGACCCGTTACATGAACTCAACTGTCTAGACAGATGACTAAACGAGGCTCCCTCCAGGATTGGACTTGAATGCATTCAGCCTCCTGGACAGTCAGCAATAAAAAAGAGAGAGCAAGAAAGAAACAACTCGTGAAAGGCTGCAGCTTTACCCCGCCTCTCCCACACTACCCAGAGAGTAGTTTTGGAGCAGCCCGCCTGTGTTAAAGTTTGAAGCAGAAATCAGACTGAGACAAGAGGAGCACTAAAAATACTTGTGCTGTCTGGGGCACGGGCCTGAGTGTGCCTGGGCGGCGCAGAGACAGGAGTTTGAACTCACAGAGGGAGGAAGGTTCCACCCAGGTGTCCCAGCAGCCTGGACAAGAAGGCCTTGAAGCTGGGCTTCTCGTCTTTCGCGGGAGCTGGCAAACCTCTTCCCTCCCTCCTGGCTCTTTATGTGCCCCGAGGACAATGAGCCTTTCTAACTGAGAACATGAAAACACCACTCAGAGGAAAGAAAACAGTTAATGTCCTTTCATGCAAGCAGAGAGGTATACACAAAGGCTGCTGACGGTAAGATATTTTTTAAAGGTTATTAATATAATTGTGCTTTGTGAATGCAGAATTCTCCATGCAGGTGGATCGGGGTTGGCTTGCTGGCCACAGGGCCTGCTGACAAACGCACAGCCCGGCCACGCACCAAGCCATCTCTCACCCCTCATTTCCAGGAAGTCCTTACCACTCTGCAGGTGCTGTTTCTCACAAAGCTCATACCTGCAAAATGCATTCAGCCCTTCACCTCACAAATACGCAAAGGATGCTTCAGCCTGCATACGAAAAAGGGATAGGCAAGCCTGCCAAGAAGCGGCTGCAGCATTTCCAGAGTCCTGCCTACTGATAGGTGTTGACCCTGGTGGAATCTTTTAACAGACACCCCGGAATCAACCAACTGGGTAAGAAGGGAGTCTCAGATCTACCAGCCTGAAGACAAAACCAACAAAAGCAAAGGACAGTGTTCCCACCCAGGGAACCGAACAGAAAAAGGGCATGGCATTTACTGCACAGAGAACAGCTTCTAGGACACGCTCATCTTCTGCATAAATTCATGTGGAACAAACAACTTCCATTCTTCACGTGGGCCATACAAAGGATGCGCAGGGGCACAGCCTAGGCCACTGTGCAATTCCAGCACCAGCTCCCAAGCGCCTGCCTTCCTAGGCTTAGGGGAGACATACTGTATTTAAAAGAAAAAAGGAAAACATCAAAATATCTTCTTTATCTTTGTTAGAAAAGTAGAGCTGGGCATTGTGGTGCACGCCTGTCCTCCCAGCACTTGGGAGGCTGAGGCAGGAGGATCGGTGCAAGTTCAAGACCCGCCTGGGCTACAAAAGTGAGCACAAGGCCAGCCTGAGCTCACTGCATAATGAAATCCTATTTCAAAAAGGCAAAAAAAAAAAAAAAATCTGAAGAAAAGCAGGACGGTTCCCTGATACAAGTGGATACACATGCTTCTCACTTAGTGTACCGTCCTGCCAACACTCATTTCCTTCAGGTATAAGTTTATTTAAAGGCATGGTCTTAGGGGAGTGATGAATGTGATAAGCTCTGGAGTCAGATGAGCCAAGTGCTAGTTCTGACTCTGCCACTTGTCAGCTGAATTATACGTGCAGCCCATAAGCCTCGGCTTCCTAACCTAGAAATCTGAGAACAATTACTATATTTATACATAGTATTCCTGTGGAGATAAGCCCAGGTCCAACACACTTGCTCAGTGATTGATGGTCAGCACTATTATTGTTATTATTATTATTATTATTATTATTATTATTAATATTTTCATTAAAGGCAGAATCCACTGACCCCATCCATCCACACTCACCTATACAGGTGCCTTTTCCTCATGCTGGAATTCATTTAAAATAAGGCACAGGTAGGGCCAGCCAGATGGTTCAGTGGACTAAAGTGCCTGCTTAGGCAGAGCACAGCGGATGGGGCTCAATCCCTGGCACACCGTGCAGGCCCCACCCGCAGGCGCACCGAGATGGCGACTGAGACTGGGCGTGGCGGCAGGCACCTGTAATCCCAGCGCTTGGGAGGCTGAAAACAGGATCACTATAAGTGTAATCTACACAGTAAGACCTTATAGAACTTGTACTAAATACATAAAAATAAATAAATAAATAATAAAATAAAATAAAGCATGGGTAGCTAGACAGAGTCACACAGCCTTGTGAAAAGTGATGTACATTCCAAAAATGAAAGGTCCTTGCTCTGGCTTCACATTGGAATAGTTTGGGGAGTTTCTTAAAATCAAAGACGCCGGGTTCACCTTACATCAGTGTAGTCAGAAGCCCCAGAAGTGCCCAGCACAGCCATTCTCAGTAATATGTTCCATGCTGCCCCAGGGACCCTGCTACTTATCAAAGACAAAAGCCTCCCTGTGTACCAGGCCACCAAACAGAAAGCATAGGGATACTACTCAAAAGGAACAAGCCCGGACCCAAGCCCTTTGATAGGGGAAGCCCGAGGTGGCCGTGACACCAGCACGTGGGGTACAGCAACTTTCTTGGGGGATTCTCCTATTTAGTTTTTGAAGGGAAATATCTGCCCCCTTCCTAGCAATAACCCTGGAGTTAATAATCCTTGAAGTCACAGTGCCACAGTTGCACAGAAAGCTACTTTCCTGATCACCCAAACAGGACAATAGATAATGTAAGTAGAAGTCTTGGGAAAGCAAGCTACATGGAGCAAGAAAATAGAGCAGCAACCCCTGCTGAGGGTGTGAGCACACACAAAGTCAGCTCCACTTCGGAGCAAAGATGCAGTCCAACCGAAGATTAGAAAAATATGGCCTGACCATTTAGACTTCAGAAGGATCCAAAGCCAACTTAAACTCCAGTTGGTGGACGAAGTTCACATTCAGCAAAACAGCTCCAGCGGTTGCATCATATGGCAGAGCACTTCAGAAAGACAGATGTGCAGCCATGTGCAAACAATGCTTTCATTTGTTTCTTCTCTTTTCCCTCCTGACCCTGACAGCAGGCTGGAAAAGCTCAGCATCTGCTGCTACTAAGAATAGGCTGTGGGGATGATTACTTATGAGCTTGCAGGGACCCAGCTACTTGCCCACAGGACAGAGCTCCATCACTGTGCAGGGGTCACACAGCAGATGCCTCATGCCAGCCAGGGTTACCATCCAGTGTCTTCATCAGATCCAATGGGCACAAACATGATTTTAAATAATCTATCTGCTGGGTCACTATCAGGGGACCAGGGTTCAGCTTAAAGAGGATTCTTTGGTACCACGTGGCACATGATGTTTAAATTGATGGGAAACTCCCAAAAGAGATAAGGAGTAGAGAAGTGATGTTTCCTCTAGCACACCATTAAGTATCTCCAGACTTCTGCTCTCATGGAAACTTAGCATGAATCCTTACATGACCAACACCGACCAGGTCTGGCTGGGCATGTCAGAGCCAGGGTGGCCATCTAGGACTCCAGGGATGAGGGATATCACTACATATTTTGGGAGTAAGCCTCAGTTCACACTCTTCCTAATGAACATAAACTTTACATAGCATATCAAGACTTGCTTCAGGCCGGACGTGGTGGCGCACGCCTGTAATCCCAGCACTTGGGAGGCTGAGGCAGGAGGATCGGTGCAAGTTTGAGACTAGCCTGGGCTACAAAAGTGAGCTCAAGGCCAGCCTGAACTGCATATGGAGACCCTGTCTCAAAAAGACAAAAAAAAAAAAAAAAAAAGAAAAAAAAGAAAAACTTGCTTCAGGGACCTGGTGCTGCAAACTGTGCCTTTTATACCTGTCTCAACTGGAAGAACCAGTCAGTTATAAAAAAGAGGGAAATCATATCTATGTCTACATTATAAAATCAGTCTACGAAGCACACCTCATAAATATCTACTATATAGCTCCCCACAATCCAACAGCTCTAGGAACAGTGTGGATCTCCTAGTACCATGGCTGCATTACAGAATGCTTCTGACAGGGTTGAAACCCTGCCCTTTTCCTATTCTTCCATCTACCCTGTAGTAGGCAGTATCATTTGTTCAGAATGCTGGCTGACCCTCTCCCTCAGGTGAATTCCCATGCAGAACTGTCTCTTACACCCTGCTCTGGCCCTGCTAAACATAAATCTTTCATTTGAGACTTGTTCTAGTCAATGAATGTGTGTGGGAGAAATGGCCACAGGGCCATCCATGTTAAGGGCTATTTCCTTGACCGAATCCCAAAATGCATACCTCACAGAACAGAGCATACCCAACCCACAAGGCTAATCACACAAGTAAGAGGCAAATGTCTGCTGTAGGCTGATATTGAGAGGAAAGTTCTAGTGACCTTGAGCTTACAAAATAATGCTATATCCCTGAGAGTCTTGTTATACCACAGCACATCATTACGTGGAAGTTGATATACAATAGGCCAAGTCTATCTTCTAAAATTCATCATGTTGAATAACAAGCAGGTACTATAGCCCAGTGGTCCCGTTCTGCAGCCCTATTACCTCGGAGAGTTTCTCTTATAATAGAGATGCATCAATGTTTCTGAAGGTCACAGTAAGCCTTTCTAGACATTTCATGCCGAATCCAGACGGTAGGCAAGTTCACAGATGAGGAAAAGACATGAAAGGATTGCTGTGGTTTATTTCTAGGTGTCCCCTCAAGGCGGTATGTGCTCCCAGGTGGGGACCTGGGGAGGTGACAGGCCATGGGGACATGATGTTCCTCAGAGGATTAGCTCATTGATGAGCTTACGGCCGAACGTCATGCTGGGTAGTAAAGCCTACTCAGACGTAGGCAGCTGGCGTGAGGCCTGGGAGGGCCCACCTGCCTCCCTCCCCCTGCTTGACCTCTCCCTGCTTCGCAACACCATGCCGTGAGCTAGGTCTCGCCTGCCATACCATCTGCCACCCTGCCAGGCCTCTGCCTTGCTGTCTGGCCTTGGAGGCAGCAAGCTATGAACAAGAAGGCTCTATACACTCAGTCAAAATACAACTCTCTCACTCAGAGTCGTGGGCATTGGGTCCTGTGGCCCAGCAGTAAGAAAGTAATTGAGATGTGGGAAATCCTTGCCTCTGAGCGAGCGCCAAGCAGCTGCTGGCCACTGCTTGATGGCCGCACTACAGTTTCAAAGGTCATCTTTCTGGCCACAAATACCTTCCCTGCGAAGTCTCCTTTCACCTCTTAGGGCCACGTTCAGGCCTTCTGGTCTCCTCTGCCTCACTCATGATCAGCCCATAGACCCGGCCTTCTGTTTCTGTTGCTTTCATTCGGTCAGCCTGACTTCCTCATCCCTTCCAAGCATTGCTGTCTTCCTATACCACCGACATGCCACAGACTCACAGCTATTTCTTGTACAGATGGATAAGGGACTAAAAGCAACATCCTGACGTAAGGCTTGCTGTTCAAAACTCAATTAGCAAAATCTGGCCCAAAAGAACCGCTCACTGATGGTAAGAGACATAGCTTTACACATTTCCTGGGGTGCCTCCTCATTTCCACACACAGGCAAAGGCCTTTCTCCTTCCCCTCCTGGGTACAACTGTACAGAATGGAAGATCTTCTAAGGCTGGATTTCTCCTCCCCACAAGGAAAAGTCATTCTTCCAAGCTAAACTATGGCCACAATTGGGTTTCATTCCCTGTGTCCCTGGCCACTGAGATGGAGAAGGCTATTATTACATAGTACAGCAAGCACGAACTCTAACATCTGCCAGTCCACACTAGGCAGCACAAGACGGGGACAAGCCGCAGGGATTTTTCATCCACAGAAGGGTGTGGAGCTAGCTTCTGTTCGAAGTGAAAGAGATGAATAGCCGAGGATTATCAACTAAAAGCAATCAAACCAATAAAAAACATAATTTATATAATGAAGCTATCAAATACTGTTCACTAAAGAACTCAGCAGGAAGTGAGTTGTTCTAGAGTCATGCTATAAACTACCTGGAAATGCAGTTCCAAGCTCCATGGTGCCGACCTTGGCCACCCTGCATTCTGTTCTCAGTTTACAGCCAAAGGGATCCACGGCTAAGTCACCCTTCTCTCTATTTTACTCAGAGACAAAGTCATAGATCGTAGGATGCCCTCTAGGTCAGGCAGAACTGTTCCTCATTAGGCTTCCAATCTTATCTCCTAGGGCATTTTTGATAACCCTGGAAGCTGCTTGGGGAAGCCTATTTCCTCTGTCAGAAATGAGCCACCCCGGACATTGCAGCTCTGAGTTGCCCTTCGGTCTCCTCCAAGTGTCTGCTTAAATTCTGCCTCCGTAAAGAACTCTGCTGGCCCTGGTGACTCATCTGTCCATGCCCTTAAATGTTTTCCACCTCTCAATTTACCAATTTTACCATTTTATGCTACCACTGGTCTAGCATAAGCACATCCATTCTTTCCCCTTGTCTTCCCAAGACTGGTGCACATGCGGAACATTGAACTTAGAACCACGCCTTTGACTGTGGCCAATACAGAGATAGCTTCACTGAAATCTTGCTGGGAGGTTGAGTCAACTCTGTACAGTATGTAATTCCTCCCATACCTCAAGAGCCACCTGGGCTAATTAGTGACACAGATCATATTAGAAAAATAGCTCTCTAAATAGCACGACAATCAGAAAATTTGTAATAGTTTTAGAATAGCCACATTGTATGGCTGGTGTCAAAACATGGGGTAGTTTGAGACACATCCCAGGGCCAGGAAGCCCTGGATTGCACAAATAAAATAACAGATAATTTATCATTAACTTTACTTTTTAATGGTTTGGTCAGATCTTCACCTGTTCTAACACTCAGCTTGAAGAAAACATCATTTGGAAAGGAAAACCGTCAAGGCTGAGTTTGGTCGAGATAGTGGAGTTTACATTCCACTGTTGGCTAGATCCTAACCTATGGAATGTGAGAGAATGGGATTTGGGCCACAGGAGGGTGGTAGTGCTCTGAGCAAACACCACAGGAGGGAACTCTACATTAATACACACGCTCCACGATTTGTGGTGCATATACGGTACACAGCGGCTTCCAAAGTACCCTCGCATGTGACCATCGCCCAATGCCCCAAGTGATGCGCTGCTGCCTGGCTGATACCTGCTGTCCACCCCCTGCAACTCAGCCCTCTGTGCACACTCATTGTCCTTTCTGCAGGGAGCTGAGCCAGGTGTGGCATTCACAGGCATCTGGGAGAAGGTGAGCACACAGCAGAACTCTGTGGAGGCGAGGCTGTGGGCTCCCGCACCCCAGGCTGGGCAAGCAGTGGCCCCATTTGATCTGGGTTCTCTTGGGCAGGAAGCCTGTGAGTCATCTGACCACACGACAGAAAATCTAAGAGGTTCAGAGGCCACTGGGGCCCCAGCAACTGCAGTGCTAGTGCAGATTGAAAACACTGACCCCAGACCACTACCCTTGTCAGCTGGTCTGAGACAGGACCAGGGAATCTGCATCGGAGGACAGTCAGGGAGATGTATATGCCAGCTACACTTGAACCCCGGCCTTCAAATCTCAACCTAGCTATTCACAGTCTTCTGATGCAGAAAATACATGAACTATTTCAATTCATCTTCACAAAGGTCAATCATTTGCAGAGACTATCTATTCCTTTGGGTTCTTTTATCTTATAAAGAGACCTGTAGGCAGCTCTAGCTAGTCTGAACTGAAATTTGAGGGGGATGATAAATTTGAAAACAGAACAAATGCCATAGCCACCTGGCCCACAGGAGCAGGGATGGCTCGTCTCCAGGGAGTCCATGTAAGTTGATGGGGCGTCAGAGCCCTCAGTCAGTGTGGGAACGCTCAGTGGTCAGCAGCGTCCAGGCTGAAGGGCACAGAAAGCAAGAGGCGGTGCAGGCCACTCCCAGTTTATCCTTGGAATGGAGAGGCGGTTCACACAAGGTGACAGGGTGGCCCTCAAGCTGCTTGGCATAGGCCACACCACTTAACGAGTGCTCAGAATCACTCTTAGCATGGAGAAATTCACCCTGACCCTGGACGCTTGCCCCTGGCATCTGCTCACTTACATTTTTACTCAATTACTATTTCTAAGAACAGAGACAAAAAAAAAAAAAAAAAAAAAAAGCAGAGCCCCACTGCTCTAGAGCCACGTGTGGAGGGTTTGAGAAGACTCTGAGCTCTGCTGCGGGCCTGTCTGCCGTGAGGGACAGAACAGCACTGCAGGGAAGTCACACGGGCAGGCCACCTCTACTTTCATACCCAAGGAGAGACACCAAATTTTCCCAGACTTGCTACAGGGGTGTGATTTTTTTTTTCCACCAGAAAAAGAGGGGAGCTTGTAGTGTTTAAGGGACTGAAAATGGCCCCCAGGGAGAAGGTGTGTCCGAGAAGAGAAACCACCAGGAACCCGTAATGGCCAGGGTCATCTTGCTTATGATGGGAGGAAAGGATGAAGAGGAAATTGGCCTGAGTAGCGGGCAGGTATGCAACTGGGACTGGAGTCCCACGGGGAGACAAAAGAACAGAAATCAATTCTGGGGTCTCTGTGATAAGAGAGAGGGCATTCCAGCCAGATCTGAATGTAAATTTCATTTATTTATTTATTTATTTAGGTTTTTGAAACAGGCCCTCCCTGCCCTCAAACTCACTGCTGGCCTCAAACTTGCAGGGGTCCTCCTGCCTCAGCCACCCAAGCATGGGGGCTGCAGGTGTGTGTAACACCGCACCCACTAGACCTGCACGTAGGTGCTACCTCTGCTTCCAGGTAGCTGTGACCAAAGATGAGGTATTTACCTCTCTAAACTGCAACTTGTTGAAAAGTGGGGATGGCCTTCCCTGACCAGGTAGCATGGGGAGGAACAGAGGGTCCAAGGTATTCAAGAAATGCTGACTTTTCTCTTTCTCTTTCCCATTCCTTGTTCCTTTCCTAAAAGCCAGCCAGTGAGTAGGGAAAAATTAGACATTTAAATTCTTGGTTCAAATACTGAAATCAAATAAACATTTAGAGCTTGAAAACAAAATACTATCTGAGCTCTAGAGCCATGGACTGAATCTTTCTCTCTTTCCCTTCACACGTCCTGTGAGGCCTTCTGTACGAAAATTAATGGGCAGTCTCATCAGAATCAGGTTGAGTTTTCTTCTTGGTTTAAGGAAACCCTAGCTCAGGCCACTGTGACTAAGTCATATGGATGGACTGCTAAGCGGTAAGGTCAGGGTACTCAGAATACCAGGCTTCCATGAGGGCAATAAACATTTTCCTTGTCCCTGTCTGAGACCCCCATTCCATGGTTGGCCTCATGTAACCTAAACTTCTCAGGCTGCAGTTGAAGGGGTACGCCAGTGACACGACAGGGGCTCTGTCTCCACTCTGGAGAGCAGCAAGCATCATTCCAGTGCAGCTCAGCTACTGAAGGCCTTGAGAGGCAGGATCGTGCGGGTCCTAATCCCTGCTGTGGACTCAGTGTCCAGCACATGGTAGGTGCTCAGTGAGGGCAAAGCAGGACTCACGCTCCCAAGCAGAAAGAAGAAAATCTCTTGGAGTCCTTCAGCCTACCATGGGGCAGTCACTATGTGATGCCCCCATGTGGTTGAAAGGTCAGGGATATGTGGTTTGAGAGTGTTAAAAAGCTCCCAGATCCACTGAGCTGTGGGCCTGACCCATGACAATCTGTTCACCTGTGCAACCCAGACACGTCAGCAAGAAGGTCACAATGATGGCATCCGCACAATCCTCCCCTGGGCCTTAAGGGCGAGACTATCCCCTTTCACTTTGGTTCAGTGTAAAGAACATTCACTAAGCAACTGCCGTATCCCTGCACTGGGAACGCAGACGTTCCACTGAGACACATGCTACCGGAAGTTGCGTCCGCAAGAGCCGGATCAGCGCTTCGGATCTCTCTGTGAGCCCTGGAACGCATACCCCACGCACCGTTGGTGCAAAGCTGCTCATCAGTTTGGAAGTTTCGCGAGAAAATCGTGAGAGTACAACCAGAGCATGTCAGGGATCTTTGTGATCGCGGAGCTAAGAGGCTGTGCTTCGGCACTCAGGCTGCTTCCGCCTGCTCCCCCAGTCATGGACGCTGAAGATGGAGCTGACATTACCACATCAAATGCAGAATGAATCAGACAAGTGTGGCACCCGGAACCATCTGACGCACGAGCTGCCCACTGCGCCAGAGGGTACTGAACATCTGGGCAGACAGCTAAGCGTTTTAGAAAGCATTCCTCAGCTGTTTTATTGAGGAGATGCCTGTCGCAGCACCGTACACAGCTTCAAGGTAGGAGAGGGTCTTACCTCCCTCCCAGAAACCCAAGGTCCCTGCCACTGAGGTCCGGGGCACTGGATACTAAGGTCCTTGTCCACTCTGGATCTACTGGCCAGGCCTCCCTCACCCAGCAATCAGACTCCTGAATTCACTCTCCCTCCTATACACTTCAGCATTAAAATGTCAATGTGTATTTTATGTACGGAAATGGTAGAAATAAAAATCTTGAATTATATTAAAGATGAAGAAAAGGCCTTGACCCACTTTGAAGAGAGACAGCCCACCTGTTAGGATTAAAGCTTGGACTTGCGCTTGGCTGGCCTAGATTCCAGGGTTCTTAACACCACCTGTCATCGTTTTTTACCCACATTTGAAAACTTTCTTGAATGAGTCAAAGACACAAGTATTGGTTTGGAGCTACTTAACTGCACTTTCAAAAGCTCGAATGCTTTGAAATGGATTAGACATATCTTCCCAAGGAGTCGTGGCATCCTGAAACTCTAAGTTTCATTTTCTTTAAAGTAACAGAAAACAGATTTGGAGATTATTCACCTCATTCTCAGAGAAGAAAACGTAGCCAGAAAGAAGCTCACAGCACAGGGGAAACGCTGCTATGTGCTCAGAGGCTGTGCTTTTGTGAGATCAGATGTGGATGGAAACCCTGCCCTGTCGCTGATTCCCTGGGCATCTTCACGCAAGCCCTGAATTTACCCCGGCCTCTCTGTCTGCGATGCTAACTCTGAGTGTGCATCCAATTAAAATGCGATGCTACATTTAAGAGACTGACAGAGAGAGGGAAAGGGGTGCAGGCACGGAATCACCTTAGCTACCTCACTGATGTGCAGAAGCCCTGCCTGCTGTCTGCCTCCCAGGCCTGTCATGGGCACTCTTGCACCCTAGTGCCTTGAACAGACTCAGGCTCTAGACACCGGCTGGTCACGTAGGGTGGGTCTTCTAGAAGCAGTACTGCCACTGCTGGGTCATGAATTGAAACTTTCTTTTGACAAAAGACAATGGCCTCCCAGATTCTTCTTTAAGTTTTTGTTTGTTTGTTTGTTTTTGCTATATTTGTGTCACCGGGCAGTTGATTTTATTTTATTTTATTTTATTTTTTTTGTGGGACTGGGGTTCAAACTCACGACCTTGCACTTGCCCAGCAGGCACTTGTGCCTCGGAGCCATCTCCCCAGCTCCGGGCAGTTGATTTTAAAAGTGGATAACGATAGCCTTTCTCATGCATAAGGATGTCTAACAAAGGGCCCACTTACAAGACATGAGTGACGGGTGTGCACACGTGCACGGGCAGTGCTCTGCAGCTAGAGTATGTTCTAAGTGAGGCATGGGGCCCGCACAGCCAGTGTGGCCTGCAGGAGGACGGCCAATGCCCAGCTCTGCGAGCACATGCTACTGTCACGCCGTCACCATATGCTGCTCCAAGCTGACATCTGCTCCCATATGTTCCCACCACTAGGCACCATGCTGTTTATTTTTAGAGCTTTTTCCAGTCTGATAGGAGACTATTCTCTCAAATAACCAGTCAGTAAAGACAGGAAGCGACACCTGGTGTAAACTCTTTGTCATGAGATTAGCAAGTCAAACAAAGTTTTCTCATTCTTGCCTGACCTCTAAAAAGAGATGCTGAAATTTTTCTTAAGGAGAAGTCTGAAGAATAGAACCGGAGAAAGGCAGGCTGTAGAGGGAATCAACTGGTAGGGAGACTTTTCCTCCAAACTAGGGCCCTCTGCATTTCTCGGGGGAATTTCAGTGCTTTTCCTGGGAAACAGCACCTTCTTCAGGCCAGTGTATGTCGTGGTACATGAGATGGGCTGTGCGGTGCTTGGGATTTAGAGCATTGTCTAAGATCACCCAAGTTACGGAGACTTGGTGGGAACGCAGCAAAGTAGCTGCCATCACTAGCCACTGCCAGCACGCAGTTCTCAAGCATGGACTTCTGGTCTACTTCCATGCTGTTATGAAGATGCGGCACTAAAATCCTTCCTGGTTCGTTCGTTTGGTTGGCTGTTCACTTGTAAGCAAGACTGAAGAAAAGTCGGGGCCTTGATGCTGCCCCAGTGCTTTAGGAATTAATACAACGGAGGCAGAAAGATGCTAATAGTGACTGCTGTAGTCACAGAAAAAAGTCCTTGGGCTTTAAATAATCACTTCATGATCACACGCATCATTGAAACAGCACTGTGGTGTGAACATACCTTTTGGAGTTCAATGAAATTCTGGATATGAGTGAAACATTTTGTAAAATAAGAAACGCTGAAAATCTGAGGTGCTTACAGTCTTAGAAACAATGCCTTTTAAAAAATTTAGTCACTTGCTATTAATAGTAGGAAAGCACGGACCATCCCAGTCACAAAATAGAAGGACTTTAGAATTATAATTTTGTGTGGATGATTTACAATGTAACTATATGATTATATGACTTATAATAGAACTTCATGACCACGTCATGAAGAAAAGTGTCAGAAAAGATTTCTTCCTGGTGACGACACAGTGAAGGACAGAAGACACACAGCAGCAGTGCTGCGCTTCCGGAGCGCTTCAAGGCGCCCGCCTGAGAACCATCTGCTCTCATGCAGAACACAGGTTCCTGAAATCCACTGGAACACTACAGAATAGTATCTCAGGTTAGGGCAGGAGGTGAATGCCTGAGAACTTGTACTAAGCACTGTGGGTGATAGCTTTGCAGGATAGTATCTGAGAACCAGTGGTCTGAGTCTTTGTGACTTACAGGTTAGAAAGGCTCTTTACCTCACCAGGCCTTACAAAGTCCCCACTGCTGGACCAAGGCAAACTTAGCTATCAAAAGAACTGCATACAGTGAGTAAACAATGGTTTTGTTTAAGGGAAAAGTGCCCACAGCTAAAATTGTCCCTGCAGACTTAAATGTCATTAAAAATGCCCAACACACTGTAGAAATTAGCTCCGCTCAATCCTCCTAACCTGTCTGTACAATATTAATGGACCTATCTTTGGTAACTATAGCAGTTCTACAAGTGGATACTATCATTCTATCTCAGTGCTGAACTCCAATGAGTAACTGAACTACTTCTTAGAGAACTCTCAGCAACTAAGGAAAGGAAAACTTGTTCGAATACATAATGATTTGGGATCCGAATGTGGAAGACTTGCTTTTTAGAATCACTCCTTGTGACAAAGAATTAATGAAAGTAGATATGACTAGATGCAGTTTCATTACTGATGGTGATGTTTTCTGACAGTGGAATTCTCTGGAATGTATCTCTGCCCTAACAAATGAGCACCAGTCACCTTACTTCATGGCGGTAGTTTTACTAGGTGAGAACGCACAAGTCTACCAGGTGAGACGACGGCAGTTCATTGGTCTGACCAGGCTGACTGTTCTGCACAGCTACCAACACATAATCGAATTACTACTCAAGCTGACATGATTATTATAAAATGGCTCAGAATAGCTCAGGCATAAAGACAGGGTGGGAGCGATGCCAATAACTGGGACTGTGGCATTAAACATATTATCTCTCAAGGTGGGATCCACTACTTCAGCACACGAGGCGGTGGCTGTAGCCCAACCTTGGTCCTACCTGACCACTTCTGTGCTAAGTTTGGAGCTTGGGAGCATACCTTCTTCTTACACCCCAGAGTCCAAAATCCCAAGCGATACACTCAGATATGGAAAAATTCATCAGGAGAAAATCCCAAGAGAACTCCAAGGGTATGTATGATTCATTCACCAAATCATCTCTCCTTTGGAAATAAATGTCTTCCATCTGTGATTGGTTTTATTTCCTTATAGAGTAGAATCAAAATAAGTCACCCACCTTTCTTTCTTTTCAACTTTATGAGCCAGCAGCTTAGCTATGAAAGTTTATTTTAGAGCTATATGTGGGAGCACACACCTGCAATCTAGTCACTAGGGTGGCCAAGTCAGGAAGACTGAACGTTTGAGGACAACTTGTCCAAAGTGGGGGGTGGGGTGGGGGGCGACCAGTAGAGGGAGAGGGAGAGATGGATGGGTAAAAGTAGGTTGGTAGGTGCAGGGTGTGTGGCTATGTAGCTCTGTGGTAAAGCACTTTTGAGGGCCTGGATTGAATATCCAGCACTGTTTTTTTTTAAGAAGTTCATTAAAAGCACTTACAAATGACTAATCATCTAGAAAATGGAATTATGCCAATAAGCTAGGAAATCAATACCCATACAAAAAAAGTATCCTTCAAATAGAAGAAATATGAATGATCTCTCATGAATTTGGTCTATAAACATTGAAATGATCAAAACAAAAATGGATCCAAAACTTCAAAAGTAAACTGTACTTCTTTGAATATTTTCTATTTATGTTTTGGCAACAGTAAATATTGCAGTGCTTTTAAAAAGTATTGAAAAATCCACAACAAACTTTCAGCAGAGAGAAATCTGCAAAAGGTCATGAGTGGACTTCACCGTGAGTTATTCTAAAAAGCTGTGAGTACTCCTAAAAAGCAAGTCCTCAGCGTTCTGTCCTGTCAGTCTCTTTCTCAGAAGAAACTGAATTCTTCAAATAAAGACCATTACAGCAGCCTCAAGTTATGAATGAATGGTTATCTATGAACCAGCTTGTCAAGAGGAATGTGGTATCCGTCAGTGGGGAGCGGGTTAGCTAAACAAAGCCAAGAGGACAGAGCCACGCTCTAAGACACAGCAGTTTTCTTTCTTTCTTTTTTTTTTTTTCATGTAACAGAAAAGATGCTACAGAATTTCCTAAGCCAACTCCAAAAGAGCAATCCTGTTCTCAAATAGCTGCTCCATGACTTTTACTTCAGAAATGTAGTGTCTTTTCTTCAGTAACAACCTGCTTCCCAGTGGCCCACACGGAGGGAGTCTGGAAGGCTCAAGGCATGAGGACACTCCCTGGAACTGAGATATGTGGAACACGCGTTTGAAAGAAGCAACAGCTGCTTGCGGAGGGTGGGAAATGTATTCGAGCCACTCAGAAAGCTTGGGCTTTGCAACATCCAGAAAGCATTTTCCATTTCTCTTCCCTTTCTTGGCTCACTGTGGTTAAAGGAACATCCAAGTCAAAGATTTCTGACATACCAAGCAGAACTCAACGGAAGCGGGAACGCACCGAGCCCCAGGCTCAGGTTGTCAGGGCCTCGCAGACGCCTGCTCTTCCTATGTCACCCCTCACCCCATCTCCTCCTCCTCAGCTAGTGTGATTTCGTGCCTAAAGGCTCTTCTTGGATAGCGTGAAGTTTACTGTGCTCCCACAAAGTGGCAAGTGTGACATTGGGGTTCTCCGGAGTTCTGCACGGCAGCTTGACCCAGGGCAGCCTCTGCACCAACAGTGTGAGCCGCTGTCTCCACAGAGGCTCGGGGAGGAAGACTCAGGCCTGCGCGCAGGCTGGACAGGCAGGACTGCGCATGCGCGCTGTGCGTGCGTGCGTGCGTGCCTGTGCATGCATGCGTGCCGTGGCTTGCGAGCCTGCTGCGCCCTGTGTGCACATGATGCTGCGTGCCTCACATGGCATGCGCCGAGAAGGCCGCTTCCTCCGCTTCCTCCTGCCATATCCTTCTCGGTGCTTTTTCTCCCCAGGGAGTCGGAGTTGCCTTCTTTGCCCATATGCATGAAGAGACTGCAGCCTGGTCCCGTGAAGCGGCCCTGACTGCAGCTCCCCACACAGGTCGGTAGAGCCGTGACTTGGTGTCAGGCGTGCATCTTCTGAGCCGTGCTGCTCAGCCCTCAGGGCCAACTTCAGCATGGCCACAACGTGGCGCTAGAGTTTGGGTCTAGGATGCCATCCCTTCCTGTCCACCTCTGACTTCACTTTGGGGCAGCCCCCATGGATTTACTCTCCTCTCTGAATTCCGTGTCCACTGTGGGATACCATGCTGTTTTCATAAACAAATCGGTTCTCTCAAAGGAACAAGAGTAATGCTTTATCAACCTAATTTATTAAAAACTTTTGTGGGAAAAATAGTTGCAGTAAAAGACTAGGAGTCTGATAATTTTTATCCCATGTAAGTGCAGAGATAAAAGCTGAATATATTTGAGACAAGAGAGTAAAAAGATACCTAATCTGTAAGTAAAGCTTTTTGGGGAATAGGGATTGCTTTAGGAAAATAATCTAGAATTTACCAATGTAATTCTTGGTAGAAGAGGAGAGTCTACATTTCCTCATGACACCCTACATCACTTTCCAAGAGGCCCAGGAAAGTCTCCATATTCTAGTCTGTATATCATGGCCTCTATTTTCTGTAGGAACTGGAAATCTTACTCTGTTGACTCCTCACTGATACAACAGCTATATCCATGTGCTCAGACGGCAAAGGACAACCACACTGCCAACCGCAGAAGGCTGCTTATGATGATGAAATAAGGATATACATGTACAATATTAACACTGCTTGGCTCACAGTCTACGCACCTAATAAATAGCTTTCATCATTGTCAATCTTACCATTATTTTCCTGATTGTTTGGAAAGCTGAAAGAAAAATGTGTAAAGCTATGGGAAGTGTTCTGCTATATTTAGCCTGATAATATAAAGTATATCTTCCCTGATAGTGAAAGTAAACAAATTTCACCTGTCTCCTACTTGGACACTTGGAACTCAGATCTTTCTGGTGATTCAGTCTCACTCTAAAGGGAATGCAGAGAAGTCAGACTCAGTTCTTGACCTGAGAACATTTATAAATAAATGAAGAATACAGCCAAAGTGCATGTTACACACACACACACACACACACACACACACACACACACACACGAAGAAATACCAAGTTAAAGGGAAAAGGAAGAAATAAGTAAATGTGACTAGAAAATCAAATTCTCTTCAGTTGGCAGCATATTATTTATTAAGCCTAGAAAAATGATAAAGTTGTCAGAAGATAAATCATCAAGCAGAAGGAGCAACATAGATTAAGACCCAGAAGCATGAATATCAGGGGCCTATGTTGGTGCAAAGAGGCTGAGACTGTGGTTTTCTTGCAGGGATTGAGTGAGAAGAGAGGCTGAGCGAGAAGAGGGCTCAGACACTGAAGATGACCACAGTCACCAAGAAAGCGGCCCCTCCGGGCCACGGTGGTGCACAGCTGTGGTTTCAGCATCCTGGTAGTCTGCAGCAGGAGCATCATGAGTTGGAGACCATGCATCTGAGCGACTTAGTGACTTAGATCTTGTGTCAAAATAAAAACAAAAGGCCAGGGATGTAGCCCAGGGGAAAGGCCCTGGGTTCAGCCCCAGTGTTGCAGCGGACAGGGAAGGCAGCTTGTAACTGGGCCTAAGATGCCTAAACTCTCTGGGCCTTCTTACATAGAAGATCCCAGTCCCTGTTCTCTCTGTGCCCCAGTGAGCAATCTGAAGGTGCAAGGAAGACAGACCCATTAATGAAATTTAGCAAGTGAAGAATGAGATGGGGCTCCCAAGACATACTCAAAGTAGTTCCTGGGCCATCATGTTTAAGTCACACTTCAGTATAACTAAAATTCAGGGGGCTGAGGAGATAGCTCAGTAGAGTAAGCACTTGCCTGGCAATTGCAATTGCAAGGTCCTGAATTCAATCTCCGGTTCTTATATATATATATATATATATATATATATATATATATATATATATATAGATTCTCATAATGAGTGGCACATTAGAAACCACTGGAGTGGGGCCGGTGAGATAGCTCAGTGGACTAACGCTCCTGCTTAGGCAAGCGCAAGGACCGCAACTTGATCCCTGGTACCACATGCTGTGCTACACCCCAACCCCCTGTCCCCAGGGATCACTAAGGCAGCCGGAGTCCAGATGTGGTGTCATACATCTGTAATCCCAGTGCTGGGGAGGCTGAAAGCAGGATTACCATGTGTCCAAGCTGCGTAGTGAGGCCCTGCAACAAATTTCACTGGAGTGAAACTTCTTAGTGGCACACAAAATCAATGGTGGGATGACTCACTGTCTAAAAGCTGTCAGGGAGAGGCCAAGTGAGTGCCAGGAATAGCTGTGCCAGGCTTCTTTAGCCATCACTCAGCCCTCACAGTCCCAGGAAGCAGGTGGCCCAGTGAAGGATCCAAGGCCCACTTAAGGCAAGGGAGTCCTGTCCTCTCCACTCTGGGCAGACTACCGAGTGGGGCCCCATGCAAGCCTTCAGCCACCATCCGCTCTGTGTTCTGTTGGTGAGCGAGTGGAGGGGAGAGGGCAACTCGCAGGGCGAGAGAAGAGCCTAAGTGGCCGCGGGCCACCCAGGAAGCGGAATGGTGGGAAAGCACAGTGCTGCTAAACGCGCACCTGGGGATATCAGAGATTAAAAGAGAAATGAGCACCCATCCGAGTCAGATTTCTTCCAAACAAATGACGGAAGTAAACCCTCCAGTCTAAATAAAACCCATCAAGGAATCCCTAACATGTTATTAAATTTAAAATAAAATACCTGGAGAACGTTGAATTCTTAGGTGAAGCACATCTTTGTTTGAAGAATATTAAAAAGAACAACGAAAGCACACCATATGCTTTCAAAATGGCAATGGAAGCATTTGTTTATCTCAGCCAGAGCTATTGCATCAAACAGCTCAGACGCACGGAGCGGAATGCACCCTGAAGCAGAAGGGCCGCCCGGGCCGAGTGCACACCTGGCAGCTCCGGATCCTCTGCGCAGCCTTCTCGGGCCGGAAACGCTGCGCCAGGACAGCTGCAGGGCGCTCTTCCAGCTCCTCCCAGCTTCCGCTGCCTGCGCACCTCGGCCAGGGCGAGCGGTGGCCAGAGTTCCGGCCTGCGGATGGCGGGCATAGCTCACCCAGGGGCAGGGGCAGGCTCCGCCACTCCCTCTCCCCCCACCGCCTTCCACTGCTGCCTGCAGTGTCGTCATGTCTGGGTGAAGGCTCCAAGCCGTTGACCTCCGCGGTTCTAACCAGATCTGATGCGAGGTCGACAGTGAGTCCATTAGCTCTTCTCTCACATCTCCATATCCTCTAGGGAAAACCATCCGTCATTCTTTCTTATCGTTATATGACAGACCCAATGACCGCGTTGTGTCAGCATCTCTTCACGTCAGAATTAAAGACTGCAGCTCCTCCGGTGGGCCACGGGAGGCGCTATGGAGGCACGGCGGCTCCAGGTTCCCCGGGCTGGTCCACCGCGGGGATAGGGTCTTCTGCTGAAGTACAGGCTCTGGGCTACTGGGCTCTGGAGGCAGTGGGGCTGCGGAGGACAATCTGCTTGCCTATTATAAACACCTCTCTTGGAAGTTTTTCTCTAGTCTGACAAGTAAGAAAGAGGAAATACTAAAGAAGAAGAGGCCTAAGCAGAGCTACAGTAAAAGGAGGTAATTAAAGTTTAGTCTATTGGGTATTAGTAGTCATTCTGCAAGTCAAGGGGATCAATTCTGTCTTTGACCTGCCCCTCCCTCCCTCTCTCTGTCTGTCTCTGTCTCTGTCTCTATCTCTGTCTCTGTCTCTCTTGGTCTCTTACACAGCCACGTACAAACTGCACAGGACCTTAAAGACTAAAACAAAAACACTACGTACAGCAAAACTACTTCTCTGTTCTGCTAACATTTTCCTTCATTGGGCAGTTGGCCAATAAGCCAGCAATTTGTATACAGAGCAACATAACATAGGAATAGAATGCTAAGTTGGATTCCCCAAATCCTTCGTGTCATCGATATTTCTCCTTCTCTCCACGGCTTACAGGAGGAAAAGGAAATCACTTAGTAAATGTTTGGCATGTCTGTGATACAAGTACAAAGGAAATCTCCCTGTGAGCTTTCAGGCTGTACACTTTGTCTAATCCAACGTGACAGAGGAAACCGACACAATTATTTACTTTCTTCAGTTGCCTAGGTGGGAGATTCCACTCTTCCATAGCACAACCTGCTTATTTTACGTGAGATGAAAATCCTGGCTAAGCCCCGGCTTCTCTGCTGTGTACTCGGCCATCGCACTGCTGCCACCTGACACCCCTGGGGAGGACGGATCACGCCCCGTGAGTGGGAGGCCATCGGGTCTCTGAGGCACTCTGAGGTCACAATAATAAAGTGTATGCCATGCAAAACGGTCTGACCCATATTCCATTTAATCAAAATAACCAGCTTATTATCCTCCTAGTCTATGCTTTCATCTAATACCCTTGGACCATAAGGATACTTTATTTTTGTGATCACTTTCAAAATGGTCTAACAGAACTTCTATTTTAGCCCAAGATAAACACCGGAGTACCAGGACTTCTCATCAGGGCATTATTAACATTTGGGCTGGAGTTTTTGATGTATAGGGAATGGAGCTGTATTGCACATTATAAGATGGCTACTAGCACTCTCTGGCATCTGCCAGTCAAGCCCAGTGGCACTATTCCAACCCTGATCATACCCAAAATTATCTCTAGACATCACCAATGGCCGAAGTGGAGGCGGCTGGGGGAGGTGGGGTGGCCCAAGGTCATTCTCACAGGGAGAGCCACCACAGTGCCTAATTTGTTAACCATGAAAAGGGACAAGGAAGAAAGAGAATGAAGCTTTGTCTCGCCCTCTGTTGACTGTCCAAGCCTCCACAGATTTTAGTGTTCATTGTCAAACTACTCAAAGTCCACAAGGACCCTTGGGCAAACTATGGGCAAATCTTAACATAAATCCACTTTGAGCCTTAAACTAACAGCATGTGAAAAGATCAATATGAGTAAGTTCAAAACTAATCAGACCTCCCCCTTAAATGTTGACACAGTATTATTTATATCCCATAAATACAGTCTCAACTAAAATTCATACTAAGAGCTTGGCACCTGACCAGTTCTATTCATATTTACTGTATTTATGCAGTACACTTGGCCAAGGATAATATTTAAGACAAAATATGCCTAAGGGCATATATAGTATCTTTCATATTTTTAATTTCATTCTCCACACTGCTAAAAATATTCTGTCTGAACTATTCAGCCCCCCTCCCACCAAGGGCTATCTGCAGTCTGTGATGATCTATAACTCATTGAGTATAATTAGAGCATATTTGTAATACTTGAGCTGAAGTCATTCTCTGAACATGAATAAGTTGGTGGTTAAAAAAAAAAAAAAGTGAACCAGAGATCTTTTCCATGCCTCTGTCCCTAGGGCTCAGGACCCTCACTGGACTCGCTGCAGGCCATGGCGGGCACTGGTCTCACCTGCAGCCACCTACCTCCCTGACATCTAGGCAAAGCGAGGTGGGAAGGTCCTAAGGAGGAGGAGCTCCTGTGGGAGCCCCTTGGGGTTTGCTTTAGAACAGTGTCCTAGAGTGGCTTTTTCTTGTCTTCCTTTTCTTTGGGAGAGTTCTCCACCTAGTAGCATAACTACAAAGTGCTAGAGAGTTGCTTAGCCTACTTTCCAGGCAAGAAGGCCCAGGCCCTGTAGGCAGAACACAGCCTTTTTAAAGCTCGGAGCTGTTGTAGGCAAACCCGAAGTGATTATGTTTTTCCTGGACTGCGTAGGGTGCTGGGGGTAGAGTAGAAAGGAGAAGCCCCACACGGATCTCAGAAGCCACGCTCTGGCAGTGTGTGGAAGACTTTCACCTTGTTAGTGAACAGAGTCCTGGGCTGCAACATTTCAACCAGCTCATCTTTAGGGTTCGGATTAAAGTACAAGGAGAGAAAAGAGAGCCCGCCCCGAGGGCGAGGGCGACCTGCACTCTCTGCACCTCTGCGCAGGAGGTCAGGCCTCCTCTGCGCCCCATAAGTCCCAGCAGTCTCTGAGCTCCCTCATGTAAACACTGAAGGCCGAGTTACTCAGGCTCTGCCTAACAGACTCGCCAGTCTGCGGTACCGGAACAGACGCACGTGCTAGGGCGAGCCGCGGAGTCGGGGTGCCTGTGCGAGCGCCATGGTTCTAGGCCAATTACAATGTGCTTTTCCTCCTAACAACGCCTGGGCTCCGTCCCAGATAGAAATCTGGGGTGGAGGGTGGGGTGAACAGGGAGGAGTGTGTTTATCCCTACTGTTGTGAATAGCTCTGTAATTATAACAATAAAATCGTCCTGCCTGCCAGGATTCCCTGCATCTGCCCTGCCGCTGAGCAAACTGTGCAGACCCTGTAGTACAAGCGAGGTGGCTAGCACGACCAGGGCCCGAGACGCGGACAAGACGTGGCAAGTCACAGAGCGACGACTTGTCCCACTAAAAATAAATATTAAAAAAAAAGAAGAGCGCCACCCTGCCATGAGGACTGCGAGGATAAAGTTACCAAGATGGCTGTACTATCTCTTTAGGAGAGACCCGAGGGCTTCTCAGAGCCAGCCCAGTATATAGGGCAAGGGAAGGGGCGGAGAGAAGCAGGCGGCCAATGGAAAGTGTAGGCTTGGGATCCGCACCGCGCAACAGCTGAGGCATTTGCACTTCTTTTGGCTGCCGCCGCCTGGTATTTAACTCCCTCAGGTGTCACTGGATGCTGCCACTGCCGCTGCCGCTGCCGCTGCTGCCTCCAAAATAGTCTGAAATAATTCTGCACTATCTGCGTACTCCTCAAAGAGCCCCAGAATAGAACATTCTGCACCCACGGCTGTTGTCTGCCTGCTGCTTATGGCTCTGCAAGACGCCAATAATAATAATTAATAATAATAATAATAATGGCAACTCGTAGCCGTCGTAGGTGTGGGAGGCGCAGAGGTAGCTGCAGACAGCCTATGGAAGGGTGGAAGCGCAGGGCTCAAGGCTGGAGGAAAAGCGATGTGCTGCGGCGGGGATTTTAAGGAGGCAGGTTAGGGTGGATTTCTGAAAAACGGAGTGAAGCGAAACTTGCTTCAGCCCGGTCAGATCCGAAGTCGCCCTTTCTCCCCACTCCAGGTCACGCCAAACAGGGGCTTGCTTACAAGATATTTTGCGGGGGTGCGGGGGTGGTGTTGGCTGCAAACTGCTGGCAGCACAGACTTGGATGAGTAAAGGATTTTTCCAGGGGTATCCCCCTGTGTTTGGTCTGGGCTGTTGCTGACATTTTCAGGGGCGCGCAAGACAATAGGAAAGCTCAGGAACCAGTAGGTCGGCAGGCAGGCACGGGGGCCCTTCCGAGGCGAGATCTGAGCCACTATTCTGTTTAACCCTTGGCGCACCAGCTTGGCGCACCGGAGCCCTCCGGAGCGCAGAAAGCAGACCCAGCAAGATCCCCCAAACCTCTTTTCCCTTCGCTCCGGGAAGCGCCCTTCGGGCAACAGGGGCGCAGATCCCAGCAGGTGGCCCCGTAGGGGAGGCCGAGGACTCTGGGGACAAGCTGAGGGGAACGACCGACGCCTGGGGCCCGACCCGGCGCTGGAGAAGGGAGCGAGGGAGAAAGGAACGCGGAAAGGGGAGGCTAGGAAGGGGCGCGGGGCGAGAGAAGGCGGGCGGGAAGCCGCACTCACTTTCGGAGAAGAAGGGCATGTCGATCTTGTAGACCTCCT
This sequence comes from Myocastor coypus, assembly GCA_004027025.1. NCBI lineage: Eukaryota > Metazoa > Chordata > Mammalia > Rodentia > Myocastoridae > Myocastor > Myocastor coypus. Next base: position 35,276 of record PVJA010001173.1, read on the forward strand.
TGGCGTAGTAGCCCTCGTCGCTGCGCTCGCGCTCGCAGGCGGCGGCCCGGCGACTCGCCTTCTCCTGCAGCAGGTCCCGCGTGCTGTTGTAGATGGAGATCACCTCCGGGGGCACCTCCTCGGGCTCGGGGAAGTCCTCCGGGGGGCTGGTGAGCTTCAGCTTGCTGAGGATCTGCCCGCGGATCGCCTCGATCCTCTTGCGCATGAACTGGTCCATGTCGAGCGAGCTGCAGGTAGACAAGGCGAGCGCCGCCGGCACCAGATGCAGGGTCAGCAGCGCGCTCAGCACGCGGGAGTGCATTTTTTTCTTAAAGGTAGAAAAAGAAAGTTTTTGGTTTTGTTTTTGTTTTAAAGAAGAGAAAAATAAAAATAGAAATCGGTAATTCTCAAAAGCACGGATCAGGTAGAGTTGTTTTTGTTGCTTTTTTTTTTTAATAGGAAACTTTGGCGAGCAATAGAAAGTCCTTGCTCAATTGGAAAAAGTATCTTGCTTGATTTCCGTTAAAAAAAATGCAGGTCGTTCCAAAGTGGAAATATTAATGTGCGACGGGCGGGGGCTGATTTTAGGGAGTAAAAAAAAAAAGTTTTCTTGGAGCGCCGAGATGGGGGAACCGGCGGATAAGTGCTACTCGGCAGGAGTGGATCTGGGCGGAGCGGCAAGCTCAGGTCGTCCTGGCGCGGCGCGGATCTGAACTCGGCTCCGCTGCCGGCGTAGATGAAACGGCGCGGGGCTGGCGCCGCTGGGGCGGGCGGGGCGCGACGGGGTTAGCTGTGCTGGGGTTCGAGTGTTTGCAGAGGAGCGCGCCGGCGACGAGGCGAGCGCACACGTGTGCGTGTGTACGCGCGTGTGCGTGTGTGAATGTGGGTGCGCGCCGCGGGAGACACACAAGCTCGGTCCGCCCGGGGCGCTGAGCACCGCAGGGCCTGTGCCGGCTGCGCCTATTCCGGTCCAGGTCTAGGTTCCGCCGCGCCGCCGTCCGGCCTCCCCGCTGCTCTCTCGGCCCCGGCCGGGCCGATCCGCGTCGCCGTCGCTGTCCCTGAGGTCTCCGCAGCCCAGACTCGCCGGCGGAGGCTTGAGTCCGGGGGTTGCAGGGGCGTCCCGCTCCCGGCCCGGGCCGCCTCGCTGCCTCGCCGAGGGTCGCTGGGCTTCGGCCACCCCGCAGGGCCCCTGCGCCCTCCTGCGCCTCCCTGCGGCCGGGCGGGCGGCTCCGGAGCGGCTCCTACACCGCTATCCCCGCGCTCGCCATCCCGCCGCGCTCTCCGCCTCTCGTCGAGGGCTCCCAGGCTGCGCTCTGCTCGCTCGCGGCGAGCCCCGGGCTGCCAGCAGATAACATCACGATCTTGCCGGGAGAGAGATTTATACGTTCTCTCCGGACCACGTGTCCGCCTTCAACAAAGTGACGTGCGAGGGCCGCGGTCGGTCGGAGGAGTCCGCGCTCCCGCTCAGAGGCGAGGCGCCCGCTACGGGCTGCGGGGGAGGCGGGCGCGGGCTGAGGTTCTCTGGCGCCCCCGAGCGCAGCCCCGTCACGCACCGGGCTCCCGTGTCCCGTGTGGACCTGGCCTGGGTGGAGCAGAGCTCCGGAGTCGCCTGCTGTAGAATGGACGCCTTCCCTGCGCGCGCGCACTCTCAACCTCTTCTTTCTTCTCTCTCTCTCTCTCTCTCTCTCTCTCTCTCTCTCTCTCTCTCTCTCTCTCTCTCTCTCTCTCTCACACACACACACACACACACACACACACACACACACACACACACTCAGACACGCCACACAGTCAAGCACTCTCGGGCAGAAGCGCCAACCCACTCAGGGCCAGCCCAGCCCAGCCCCGGGCCAGCCCTGATTCCTGACCTACCTGCTTTAATTTTCTGGGCTCCCGCTGCAGGTTGCACCGCTGTTTACATCTGTTCTCCCGCGTGCCCTGGGAGAAACAGAAACCTCTCTCTCTGCGTGTTGCGCGCAGCCTCAGGGAAATGAAGGGCCCGTCCTGGGCGCCCTGCTGTGTGGCTTACTCTTCACCTCCCAGGATGAGCCACTATCAACCAACCTCATTGTTTCCACAGGGGAGGTCCAGGAAATTAGAATTAAGCGCTCAGGGTCTACTGTTATATACTATTCCTCGCTTGACATTTTCTACTGCCACCTACTCCAAACTTGACGGAAATGACAGTGATTGTTGCCATTCTCCAATTTTCATTTCATTTTACCTTTAGTTCCTGAAAGTCAACATTTTAATCTGTGGCCATAGTAACGGCAGATGACTTAAGCTGGAAACCACTATTTCCCCCTAATTCCCAGGCCTTGGTATCATCCCTTGTACGAAACACCCTGGCTCAAAGGTTTGGGCTTCATACTGGAGGCAGGCATGAGGCCTGAAGTGTTAGCACAGAGGGCTGACTGAGTAACAGTGGCAGTGCTCACAGTCTGCACAATTTGCTGAGGCACTGCATTACTGTATTTGCCAAGAGACTGAATACAAGGTTAGTGTCGAGACCAGAGAAAGTGGTGGAGCTGGAGTCCACGGCCGAGCTGTGTGTTCTTCCCAAATCTATTTTTAAGAAACAGACCAGTCCCAGGGTATGTTGTGATACACAGGACACTTGATCACACAGGATTGGCAGATACAGGGCACTTGACTGTGTGGCCTCTTCCAGAATGACGATTCTGTTTATTGGGTTAAGTGCTCAGAATTCTGCAGTTTTTAACTTTGAGCTTCACACTTCCTGAACTTCTTTGTGAATACAGACTTTTTTTTTTTTCCAATTAAGTTCTATTGGAAAATTCTGGAATAAGTGCACTGTTGCACCCAGCTTCTGAACTGTGAAGATGTGCGAGTCAGCGCCAGGAGGCTCCTTTCCTCCAGGCCAACTTGAGCTGGCGCTGCTCACCCAAGAGCAGCAGCTACTGTTCCTCCACAACAAAGAGGAGCCACCACCAGCTACCACTTCAAGGCATCTGTTTAAGTTTGGTGGCAAACTGCAGGCACCCACAGAGAGGACAAGGAGGGCCACTTCCTGTTCTTGGCCAGTTGCAGAACACAGGGCAGAAAGGCGCTGGAGGTGGTGTCACTTGGGAACATGGAAGGTCCCAGGGTTCACTGTCCACCCATGCACAGACGCACCTGGTTCACGTGGATTAAGATCTGAGTATGGATCCAGCAGCAGCAAACCCACCTCGGTTCCTTCTAGGAAAAGGAGCTACCATCATCCTGCGCCAGCCACCCACTGTCAACGTTCGCATCCAGCCCCTTGCTCCTCATGCTTAGTTTGGTGACTACTCACTGCTTATTAACAGTGTCCTTGGATCAGTCCGACCTATACACAGCCACTACTTGAATTCCTCCGAAGTCCAAGCCAGGAAGGGGCGAGGCTTGGGGTCACTGTGTCCTGAATACTAGTGGATGGCAGAGGTTCTTTCACAGTGGTGCCAGCTGGTCAAGGATTGTGCCCCTTGTAAGTAAGCAAACCCTCTTTTCTATGATATAACACTTGCAAGGTCTTCTCTCCTCCACTGGAGAAAGTCATGACACGTACCAAGGGCTTACGTGCTGGGGCCACCATAGGATCTTAGGGTAAAAGGTAAACTATACAGCTCACCTAGCAGGCACTGCCGCATCTACCGGGCAGCTCCTCAGGCTAACTTCTTCTGCTCACACTGCTGCCACTAGGCCTCCGTAATCCTGACCCAGGTTCTTGGGCACACCCCTAGGTCTCATCTATGCAGTGGAGACGCTGAGACAACACCACAGCTGTTTACACCAGCACTGTGGGAGCTAAGCACAGTGCAGGAAGGACTGCATACCGCAACGTGGCGCATCAGCGGTTCCCTGCCAGTTCTTATTGGAGCCCTTCATTTCTGAGAACTCACAATAAAGCACACCGGGCCCCCACTCTTCACCAAAAACAGGCAGAATGGAAAGGCAGGGAAGAACTCGCTAACAATCTGCTCCGTGGCGGGCCTCCTAGGATTTTCTGCGCACATGCTTAGCATTTTAAAATTCTGCCAATCTGTCTCAGCAGGAAAGGGTGAAAAAAACACACTTTTGGTAACGCCAAGGCCAAATGACCACCAGAGTTCAGTTAAGACATTTCAACAGTAAGGCCTATTACTTTAAACCCTAAAATGTAATTGTGCATTCTTAGATCAGAGAGGGAGAGGCACAGCTGCTCCATCCACAGCCCTCCCTCCCCTACACACTCATGGGTCTCCTTGCTTTGGTAACCTGGAATTCCCACTTGAAGCTGCAAAAACAGAAATGAAACTCAGCCCTGTCCTGGAGTTCTGCTCCTGTGGGTCACAGCAAGATCATGTGAGCTGCTGGCTTGCTCCTCTCACCAGAGAACAGCTCCCTGCAACCATTCTGAGAGCTCTCCTTAACCGTTTCCAGCATTGAAACCACGAGGTGGGAAAAGAAATGCATGAAGCCACTGCAATGGATCATACCTTTCATCAAATAGTCACTTTTGATAAATGCAGAGCAATGCTTTAATAGGAAAAACACACCAAAAGGCTTTTGCATTCTGACTTGTCATTTTATCTGATTCCACAATCCAAACAAAGTTTGGTCTGTATTGATTTTTTCTTGTACCCTGGGCTTGCAGAATGTAGAACAGAGCAGTGCAATACAAAGGCTAGTCATTGCTTCGTGAAGTGATCTGATGAGTATTTCCATTCTGCATAACCTGAGTGAAAGCCCAGAGAGATCAAGGGCGAACCAAGCGCGGGAGTGGGCAGAGAGCTCAGAGGTCAGGGGTTGGAGCAGACAGAGGGGCAGGGAAGCCAGGGACAAGGAGAGGCAGTGCCTGTTCATAGGCTAGCAGACTTTAAAGAATAAACTCATCGCAAGTCAATGATCCCCCAGGAATGATGACTAGCTGAGCTGATCTATTACTGCGGGCTGCTTTCCGGCCACTCGTCTCATGTTCAGCTCTGCAAGAGGTCTGTCAAGAAGACTCTGTCTTTGGGAAACAGATTTCGTGGCCTGGGCTATGTCATCTCCAGGATCGACTCAAATTAGTGGCAGCCTCTGGTTTCTTACCCCTGCTGAAATTCATCCACTGAATAGCCCTTGGCAACCGATGCAAGTAAATCACCCTGAGGGACCTGCTGACGTGGACTGACTATGGCTGCGTGCAGAATCAGAGGCTGACTCCCAACCAAGGAGGCCAGCAGGCCGGCCAGCAGCAGCCCCTCCTGGCAGTCAGAGCAGCGCTGGGCACCGGCCCCAGCCTCTGCTTCTGCGCTCTGCCCAGCTCCTCCACACCCCCTGCAGACAAGGCCAGACCAGAGGGTGGTGGTGGGTGGTCAGCTAGGGAAAGGTGAAGACCAGGGGAGCAGTGAGGTGCAAGCGCGCTCTTCGCAGCAGGGCACAACACAAAAGCAGTTTTTAAAAACACACCATTTGTCGCAGGGGCGAGAAACCAGAGGCTGCCACGAATTTGAGGCGCCCCTGGAGATGACAAAGCCCAGGCCATGGAATCTGTTTCCCAGAGATCACCATAGGCTTCGTCACGTCAGTGGGCTTCAGAATGCAGACAAGTCCAAGTGTGCAGGCCCCACCAGCGAAGGCGCCACAAGCCACACTTCAAGCAACCTCCTCTTTCTGTTGCTTCACTGAGCCTGCGATTGTGAAGTCCAAACTAAAGGGATAATACTTAGTACATAGAAAAAAAATTCATCATTTTTATGGTACGATCAACTAGTTTTGCTAAAATCTAATGTGCCTGTTGATTTTTTTTTTTTTTTTCCAGAGACAGGCCCTCGCTAGGTAGTTTAGGCTGTCCTCGAACTCACCATGTGTGTGCAGAGAACAGTCAGAGCACATTTTGCCTGTGCCCTTCAGTGAGTCACAGAGTACAGACTTTTGCCTGTTAGTCTTTGTGGTGTAACTGACATACAGAGCAAGGGACAGCTGGAAGGCATCTGAATGGCATTAGAGGAGTGGCTTCTTGGTGATTTTTTGCAATGCAGAGTCCTTTCATTAATGATTTTACTTTAGATCAATTATCTCTACTTCTGCCCTTCTGAGTACACACAGTCTCTGAAGTTCACAATGACAAGCGATGTACTGTGAGCCAAAGAAATAAATCTAAAAGTGAGTAAATATGTCACTGTGACTCTGACACCTCCCCACTACATAAAAATGACTGATCACTGGGGATTAGAACAAGTTTTTGCCACTTCTTTAAGAGGTCCTCATCTCCTATTTTCAGTTAATTAAGGTCATTAAAGAGACCATGACAAGGACAATTTGGTTATGGAGCCAGCTGTAATGAACTTATAGTCACAGCTACGGTGACTAGAAGACAGTGGCCACTCATCTGTGACAAAGCACATTTAGGCAGCCAGTTAGTGACAGCCTAACTCCTGCCACCTAGAGGAATCTTAGGAGATTTAGTCAGGAAAACCAGTAGGCTCCACTTACTGATGTGTATGCCCACCTCAGCAAACCATCACTTATTATCACCTGTCCTAAGGTGTTTTTAAAACAGCTGTACCCCATTATAAAATATAAATTATAATTTCACATAAATATTGTAAAGTATGCATTTTTAGAAAACATCTGGATCATACAGCAACACAACAACCTGTATTAGTTTTAGTGTCCTGTTATGTCTTAGAGGACATGTTAAGAAGACGTTTATAAGGCATAATTTGAGTATCTGAATGCTACTTAACACTTTTATAAGCCACTTAATGTAATTAATACTGATTACATAGGTAGTATCTTGTAGCATGGTACAAAGAATAGCAACAACATACAATATATTTCCCATAGATAAAACTACTGGACATCACTTCAGTACATCTCTGTAGAATCCAAAGTAATTATTATTTAAAAATTTAATGCTCAGAAAAAATTTATGACAAATTCTCCAACAGCATACTGCATAATAACCTGACAACAGTAAGAAAATGGACCCTGGAGTGGTTTGCTAAATCTCAACTGTGACTGTCTTTAAAAATGTCATCTTCTGTTATATGTCAACTACTTCTATGGTCCACTGAACTTAGGGTCATTTTATACTTAAATGAGACAAAAAAATTGAACAAACTCATTTATTTTCCTGAGCAGTTTCTTTTCTAGAATCCCACTTGCCATTAGATAGTAGCACCATCCCAAATGGGAGTCACTGTTGTAGACAACAGGCCTGTGCCTCAAGTCCGGGTGTAACTGCTCTGTCACCTGCAACAAGTTGCTCAACACACCGCAGGTCGTCCGTCCTCTGCACAATGGCAGCAGTACCAGCCACTTCTTGTTTTGGGAAAGACTGCGTGATCTGAACACGACCAAACCTCAGCGTGTGTCCCACAACAAACGCCGTGAGCGTTCACTGTCACTATTGTACTTTTACTTAAAATGACTGATGGACTACTCATACAACATTACGGTTGGAAACATGAGAACATCTAAAAAAAATAGAGCAGCGCTCCTTTCCCTGTAGGGGCCATGTTTCAGGGTGCCACTGTGGTTACCTGACACCACGGGCTGCACCCTGCGTACCCTGCACTCTGGCTCTCCATGCGGACCTATGCACAAGGGCAGTGCAATTCCAGACCAGCTGCCTATGGGGAGGCGGTCCTCACAGTGCAGACGCAGCAAATGAGCGGATGGCCTGGGTCCCAACCAGACAGTGCTTGCACAACGACTGCATGTGAAATGGATGATGATTTCTAAAACTTTCCTTGTAACACTTTTTATGTTACCACAGATCACAGGAGACATTATATGTAGAAAGAGGTTCCTACTTTAATAATAAATTTTATTAATTAGGAAGCACAGAGAAACAGGTCGTGCTCAATGTACGCTGCAGGACAGGAAGTAAACCTGAAACAACAATGGGGTTCTAGTCAATAGTCTTCCGACAGTCACCTAATGCATCTCTCTCCTATATCGTCAAAGGACTGTATTATACATGTAGGGCTTGGGTTTCAAAGCAGAGAAAGGAGGCCAAAACATGTCAAGATTATTTTATTTATCATGAAACCTGTCTTTTCAAATTGCTCTAATGCATCTGAGACATAAAATTCTGCATAACATTCCCATTTCCAGTTAACACACCATTGATGTGTTTTTATCAGACTTCACAGGGATTACTTTTGTCCCGAGGCCCTGCCACGTCACCCATGTTTTGAGCCTTCCTCTAGAAACCGTACACTGGCATACCCAATTCCCACACTGCCTTCAAAATGTTGCTGAGATTTGTGGCAGGACATACAGCTAATAAAGCTAACTTCTGAACTCAACTGATTCTAAAATTATGCTTAAATTCATTTAATAATGAATACTGATCTTTCCTAAAATACATATGCTTACAATGTATTATATAATTTGTTATTGCTCAAAATTGTATTTGAGAATTCCAGTAAAAACCAAAGGAGGGGAGCGGTGTCCCCTGGAATCTAGGTATTCCCAGCACACTTCCATCTGTGGAGATGGAGAGAGTCACACTGAGTAGGTAAGAATATGAGCTTTAAAATGCTGCTGAGAACCCACTACAAACACAAGAACCGCTGTGTGGAAGCGGCGCTGACGTCATGCCTGGTCCTACTCAGAACGGCCTCACCAGTCACTGCTGTGCTGGCTGCCTCCCTGGCATTCCTCATAGTGACCCACGTTGATGTCCTTTCCATGGGAGGGGATGCATCTTTACCTAAAACTGAAGTTTGGTTCAAACTGCAAAGAGGCAACTATCCAGTAGCCCAGGGCGGATCGACAGCTGCAAGGCCACCCACGCACACAGCACTGGTCTCAGCTGTCTCCACTCTGAGTCCCCGTGGTCTTGATCCCATACAAATTTGGTGCTCTTGCTTTGAAGTTTATGAACAGACTGTGTTAAAAATGCAGGATAATGATTCCGGGGTTAGAGAAACTGTTATTTGTGCAAATGTGGTTAGCACCTCATCATTTTAAACTGGCTGCGCTAATAACACTCATTGTGTTTTGTTTTCTATTTGTTCCCTCCAAATCTCCAACCTACGTTTGCTCTGGCATTATGTCCTGTGTGCTGGACTAGAATCAAACTCTTAGACAACTGCAGGGTCCTACATGGAACGGCACTTCTTCAGGAAGCCTCCTGCGCAAACAGGGAGCCAGCTCCAAGCCCCAGCCCAGGAATGCACCACCTAGCACTGCTGGCTGGGGCAGCGCTCGATGCATTTGTTGGGGCTTCACAAACCTGTTCTGGAGCAGAGACGAAATGCAAGTTTGGTGCATTATTTTAAAGAACTTCAGAGAGTCATGCTGAGTCAAATGTCATTTATTATTAAAAGTAGCCTAACCGAGGATACAGTCTGATACAAAGAAATGGCTTTTTCAAAATATGTGGTTAGAACAAAAAAGAACTAGTCAACCAGTAAAATGATGCCAGTGTATGTATATGCCTAAGAAACTATCCACGAAAGTTCACAGGAAAAGCTCAGGACGTATTTATGACTTCAAAATTCACTGTGATATGCTCGGTAACTTTACTTTCTTCAACGCTGGTATACACTCACTAACCACAGATAGTTTTTAAATTTTTAAATAAACATTAAAGATTTGGTTCCCCCATAACCCTCCCTGTGAAACCTTAACAGGCAGCATGCTGCTCAGTGCTGAGGTATACTAGTTAGCAGCAAGCTGTACTGGCCAGCACTGACCAAGGTTATACGGAATTTTGCCCACACCACTGTATACATCCCTCCTTACCTTGCTCCATTGAAAAACAAAAAGAACATTACCCAGAAAGCTAAGCACATGCTCTGGCTGCTCAGGGAGAGAATGGCTGAGTGACACAGAACATGACGTTCTTAGCAAAGCAAATTAAAATTTTAAAAACTTCACCAGCCTTCTAGATCAAGATCGCTAAATTACATTTAAGCTAGAATAAAAGCACTAATGTGGCTCTCTGAGGTAGTGAGCAGTCTAAAGACTCTAGAATTCCTTAGGTTCTGTTAGAATATCTCCCATCTGGACAGGCCAAATAGCTCAGCAGATTAAAGCACCTGTAAGCAGGCACAGGAGCAGGGGTAGGAGTTGGATGCTCTGGCTTGCCATGCTGGCCCTGCTGAGATGGCCGTTAGGACACTGGGCATGGTGGCATGCCTGTGATCCCAGCTCTTTACAGGCTGTAAACAGGCAGATCACAACAAATCCAATCTAGTAGTGAGACCCTAAACCCCTAAACCCCCTGCAGACCCTTCGCTAAAATACAAAAAAAAAAAAAAAAAAAAAACCTTCCATCTACAATTCTGACCATATTCATTACAACGTAGCCTTTTGTTAGAACACCAGACACATTTCTAAACTGCTTCTCACCCACTTCAAGTAGTATTCATTCTTCTTACTCTGCTTTTAATCAAATGCAGAAAAGCCCACCTGGCGAAACATTTTTCACGCCTACTTCTTCTGCAGTGGTCTGTGAGACTCATCTACCCAGCTGGCTAAAATTCAGACTCCTGTTTTCTTAGTAGAGGAATGAGAGAGCTTTTTGTGGGCACCGAGAAGTTCTCTCTCCTATTTTCAAAATTTGCTCTCCCTGCCAATTCACCTCAAATAGTGTTCGTATTCTTAACACCTGTGGGGCCTGACAAGCTCCTGTATCCACGACAGACACAGAGAGGAGACGAAGACCAATCAGACTGAAACTAGTAGATGAGTGTGAGAAAGAACAGCGAGTGTGAGAAAGAAGCTACCACAGCGAGAGCCTGATAAATTATAATATTTACAGCTGGAGACACGAGTGCTTTTATTTTAGGACCCTTCTAAATATTCTACCTACATTCCAGCTTTACAGGGTGTCTTTTAGCAAAACGCATTTTTAAAATCTTAGTAGACAGTTGATTTATCTGAAGTTATTATTTCAAATGTAATACTATTCCAATCATACTTAACTGCCGGAATTTAATAAGGAGGAGGAGTTTCAACATTTTTCAGCATATACTCCTTTTAGAAGTATAATGATCTCAATATCTAAGTTTGGATCCTATTAAGATACATAAAGCAAGGGTACTCTGGCCAATAAAAAACTTGGAAAACATAAAAATTCCTTTCTGTTCCACTTATGAAATATAAACACTAATGAAAATCTGTATTATAAAAGGCAAAGGGAACAAGAGACAGTAAAGGAAGGAAAGAAAAGCGTTTTAAAAGAGGATCGAAGGAAACAGTGCAAAGAGAGCTCTGTCAACGTGAGGGGGGACACAAGGACTGTACAGTCAGTATGTACTGCAAAAGTGCTAAAATACATCAATAAGAATTTTAACGTCCATATTATAGATACAAAAATTATGCACATAAAACATTAGTCTATACAGATGAGCACATGTATAACAAGTATCTTTCCCAAACATAATCAAGCCTAAGCATGCGCACGTGAGGAGGAACAGTTCTCCAAGGATGCACAGCGCTGCCGTGGCTGACGCCCTGCTTTTCCCACAGGGGTGCTCAGGACCCTTGCTGGCTGCGATCTGGGCATCTCCGCAGATCTCACAATTCCCTCGACTCTTCAGCCACAGGTTTGCATCTTCATTTGTCTGCTCACACTTCAGCCCCACGCTCTCTGCTAGTATGCTTTACTAGGACATCCCTGGCATCCATAAAGTGGAACCCAGAGGCTCCGTAAAGAGCAGGGCCCCACGTGGCCCAAAGACTAGCACAGGCGGGATGAGGTTGGGTAGTGGCCAACGCCTATTAAGGACATCCACATATGGGAAACACACTAGCTAAAAGGTGTCGAGAGGTTTCCCAGAATTTAAACATCTCTTTCTTCGCCCATCTGTTTTAAAAGATAGAAAATATTCTGAAGAACTGGGACTTGGCCTCACCATAGCCTTCTAGAACTTCTTAATGAGCAATTTTACACTTCCAGCCCCGAGGGTAAGCCACTGGATCATTCCCTCAGAGCTTTAAGGGTGTATCTTGCTATCAGTAATGCCACAGCAATGAAGAGCTATGGGCACCCTGCAAGTAAAGTCAGTACTCTATTCTATGCTGAAGTGTTAAACTACCATGAATGATGCCGCTAAGTTAGGCCCAGTCTTAAGCAGGCACTACCCATGAATTTCAAATCCTGAAGCCCTAAGTTACACTGGACACAGAGAACGTCCACCCCAGCACCCAGATTTCTACGCGGCATAGTATGTTTATGTTGCTGTGTCTTTTTCAATATTTTTAGCACAGTTTCTTTATTACTACACTAACCTAGTTTCCATAAATAATATCCTCATGTTATCTGCACAAAAATGACTGGGAAAGAAAATGGGATCCAACTTCTCTTTACAAAATTGAAAAACAATGCATAAAAAGGAATAGACAGAATTTTTTATCATACTGATGCCAGAAAAATTTAAATGTTGTATGTAAAGTATTTAGGATAGAGGTAACAGAAAAAAAACTATTTGAAATATTCACTTAAAGATCTGTACTTAGTTTGTGAACACGTTCATTCTTAATCACATATTTTTTCACTTATTTTATAGTCAAAATGCAGAAATACTAATAGCATCTCAACTGTACAGCACAAATCCATACCTTCTCACACAAATGATACTTTTACTATAAGAGAGAGTCAAGTGGCAACTTATTTTACTTTGGAATAAAATCATTTCTAAAAGAAAAATCTGGAAATATTTTCTTCCTTATTTTCAATTTGAAAACCTTTTCCAATTTTCCTAATTCAAACGGAGGGCTATAAAACACAAGTGTTTGAAAGCTACTTTTTAATCAGCAAGAAGTGATTTAATCATTTTTACCACTGCAAAATTTTGTAAAACTGTATGATTCAAAGATAATATGTTTTAACATACATTGAAATATTTATCTATGTGAAGTTATATCAGGATGTTTAATATGGTAATACACTCCTGTGCTACTAAGGAATATTCATTCTCATTTATTTATACTAAAATGGCAAAATGGCTTTGTAATTTAATAAGATACTAATGTTCAAGAGTTAGGAAAATAAAAAATGCGTTTCAAGGCTTGCTGGTTAATCACTTGATATCTCGAGCATACAGTACACTTTATGATAACAAACACCTGGCTATAGGTTAACCTAACTTTCGTCATATAATACTTGTGACACTCAGATAGAATGGAAATATAAACATGTCTGCTCCAGCACATCACTTAAGGGGGAGGGTTCCTGTCAGTGTACAGCAGATGGAAGAGCTACAGTGGGTGCTGGGACAGGGATGGAGAGCCGTGGGGACAGGGACGGGGAGCCGCGGGGACAGGGACGGGGAGCCGCGGGGACAGGGACGGGGAGCCGCGGGGACAGGGGCGGGGAGCCCGCGGGGACAGGGGCGGGGAGCCGCGGGGACAGGGGCGGGGAGCCGCGCGGGACAGGGACGGGGAGCAGGAAGGGATGGAGCGTTTTTAAGCAGGAGCAGATTACATTCACTAAATAATTCCTCGTACCAACTTCACATCTTTGGCAGGGTACCACATACTCTGGTATAATCGTAAACAATCTCATTTCTCTTCTCTTTTTGGTTAACAACTGAATACTAAAGGGACATCCAACTTGAGAACTTTTAGGGCAGCAATATGAAAGCAAGTTTCAAATTAAGTGCAATTTCTGATGCAGACTGTTTGCTGACTACATCACTTCCCTGGTCTGACTGCCCAAAAAGGGAATTTGAGCAATTATTTCAGAGAAAAAGAGTCTAAAATTCTAATTCTCCATGCAAAAAATAACCTAATAGTTAAAATAATCATCAGATATCATGTTGCTTAGTACAGTATAAAAAAGTATCCTAAAACAATCAGTTAATCAACAATTAAAATCAAAACCCAAATATTAGAAATACTATAATTTAAAACTTTATTACATAGCCTTTCTCAACAGTTTACCAAAACAAACAAACAAAATGATATCATTTATTTCAACAAACTACAGACATAAACGTCTCTGGGCTGGAAGGGAGAAAAACATTAGCTTCAAATAATACACTTTAATTCTTAAAACACCAGTGATACAAAACCATACCAACGTCTACAGTCAAGTTGTGTCAACATGGCAGGACCCCGACAAAATGAAAATCCCACTGGTCAAGCAAAAAGATTTTTTACAGATGTCTGTAGGAAAAGCAATTATATAAGGGCTGAAAATATCTTAATTCGAGAAAATTTCCATGAAAGAAGGAAGATCAGAGCTGGCAGTCTCTGGCCCCCTCCAGGCCCTCACGGCCCCCCCGCCCCGGTGGTCCGCAGCATCACCGTCAGAGGCCTCCGTCACTCACAGGCTCTGCCCGCGCTGCTGCCGTCATCATCTGGGCCATCGCTTCCCTTGTCCCAGTCCTTCATGGAGGCCCCCAGCATGAAGTCGTCCCGCAGGATGCTCCAGCCTGGGCCCTCTGCTGACTTCGCTTCAGTCTGAGGGAAGCAATGCAGTCAGCGTAACCGTAAGGAAGTGTACAGGTCCAAGTCCGAAACAAGCTTTGCAATACTCGGTTTTACCAGCCAAGTAAAGCCAACAGGGTCTGTACTGCTTCATTTTTACCCTGTGACAAACTATATATAAGTATACAACAAAGTATTATACATTAATAAAATATTTTACCAATCTCATAAAACTCATGAACTCCAAAGTAAGGGTGAGCAGTGTACAATAAAATCTATCAATTTTTTAAGTCTTTTGAAACTAAACTAATCTTAAAGGATTATTTAAACTGCAGTGATTATTTACTAGGAAGCTCCTGATAAACTTTCCATGCAGACAGAAATTTAACAAACACTTTTAACCCAAAATAAAAAAGGAAATTAAGCGGGGTACCATGCTAGACTTTTATGCATGCCATTTAATTTAATTAACATTTTATAAAAGATCTGAAACAAATCTTTATAGAGTAGTGACACAGAGGATCTACACCACTGCCCCAGTCACATAATAAGACTAGTAACAGGTTAAGATTAAAAGTAAGTGAAGCCGTTTTATATCTTCCATGTAGTCACAGGATCGATGAACACCCGAACCTAGAAAGTCCAGGCTTCCAGGCCAGGGGTGGTCACACATGCCTGCAATCCCAACACTCAGGAGGCTAAGCAAGAGGACCGTTTCAACCAGTGTGAGCTATGCAGTGACGTCAAGGCCAGCCTGAGCTGCTTAGTAAGACCCTGAAAGGTTCACACTTCCATTCCATGGTACAGCAGTGCCACCTTGTGGCAGCAGAAAGAGGTGGCATACACAGAACTAAGACGACTTCAATTCATTCCACAAATAAGGGTGCTGATACTGCACTTAAGTGTCAGAAATACGATGGCCAGCAGGACAAAGCCTCTGCCTACACAGAGCTGGCAATGTATGCACATCGACTTATTTCATTTACAGAAATATGCCACTTTGGAAGGTTCTAGGTATGAGAGAATGTAAGTACTTTT
>PVJA010001173.1:50735-134967 GCA_004027025.1 Myocastor coypus
GGGGGGGGGGGGGGTTGGGGTTCCTATTGATTCCCTTCTCTATGCCTCAAGTTAAAGACTGAAGCAAAGTCTGGGCCTAACCTGGAAACTGGACTGCACAAATGTGAGCAAAGATTTCTGCATGGGCAAGTCGGGTGTCCACACACTCTGTACTACACAGAAGCAAAGCCACCCACGCTACGTGAAGCCAATGAGCTGTTAGCTCCTCTAGCCAAGCCCATGGGAGACCGTGCAGGAGGAGGCTGTGTAGAACTCTCCATTCTCAACCCACCCTCCTGGAGACTGAAATGCTACTGCTTCTGGACTAAGCTGTCTCTCTAGATCAGAGGCCATTTCTGATTCAGGTCTAGTGAATGCCTTTTCCTCGAAAAAAAGAAATAGTTGTTTCCAGCTATTCACTCAGAAACCAGTAATAGTAACACCTCTCGTCAACTTGACAGTTGAAAGCTTTAGATTCCATTCTGACAGGTGTAGCTGTATCTGAGCCCTGACGAGCGGAGGCTTGTCTTGGCTTGGACATCCACCCTTCCACACGAACTCATGTGGCCCAGGGTTCAGGACACCACAGCCCAGACACTGTCAGCTACCAGCGCAGGCCCTCCAGGTTGCACAGGCTGACCACTCAGGGTTTCCAGCTGGTGAGACCCAGACTCAAGAGAATCCCTGGGGAAGGAAGTACACACCCAGAACTTCAGGTGTGCCGCTCAGAAATAAGGACTGACAGATCAAAAGAAGGGGTCTATTACAGTGACGAAGCCAACAGTCCTTCCATACTGTCTCAAAAGACAATGACCGTTTTCATCTATTTTAGGCACTGAGGTTAACAACAGAACAAGTCCAAAGTTTCTCTCAATTATCCTATTTGAAAAGTTAAAACCTGGTAGGGCTTTACAGTGGGATTTCGGTGATGGTCTTGTTTTGTTCTTAAGGTGATCAGTATCATCTTTGACCAGGGATTCTTAAAATGTGATCCCTAGGCTAACAGTATTACTTGGAAACTTAGAAATCAGAAATTTAAAATTCATTCCAGACCTATTGAATCAGAAACTCTAGGAGGCAGGGCACAAGCGATCTGTTTTTACAACCTATCTGGTGATTGTGATGCACGTTATAGCTCAGAAGCACCGGTCTATAAAAGGACAAAGGTTTCTGAGCGCCAGCGTCTGCTTGCTGCTCTAAGACCAAGAGCACTTTACGGCCCAGAGGGAAAGATATAAGAAAATCTCATTTGACTCTGGAAATCTAGTGCCAGACTCAGCTCTGTTCTGTATGCCTCCAGTATGGCCATGGCTCAAGCTGTCATAGTGAGCAACAATGTGGAGAAAAAACAGACAATATAAAATTTAGCACAAGTATAGGTTAACATTAAAAATGGATACTCTCCAACATCTGTCAACATGAAGGCCTGAGGAAAAGAACTTTGTTATAAAGGCAGAAGAACAACTCTTCAGTTTTTAATTTCCATGACTGCTGAGGAAATATCATGTGAAAAGCAGACCCCTGTTGATACAGGAGCTCAAACATAAACTATGAGCTCTGGCAAGGACAGTTCTTGATTAAAACACAAGAACACAACTTCTTATTTTAAAGGCTCAACCTGCAAAGACAGTATTCGAAGAGATTGCAAGCAACACGTCAGAAGGCAACACAGGAGAGCTATGGAGCAACTGAGTATCTAGGGCCCGCCGCCAGAGGGCGCTCCTGGGCGCCACCTCCACAACACTGGGGCTCAAGGAAAGCAATCAGGACCGTCAACCTTGCACAACACAGAAGAGGAAAGGGCCCAGGCAGCACCAGGCACTGCCACAGAGCAGAGACCACAACAAGGGGAAGGGAGGGGCAGCAACGATCTGACCCTGCTCAGGCTGAGGCCTGGGCTCCTAAGAGGCCACACGCGCTGGGGAACAAGGCATGGCACAAAAGCAAAGTGAGGAGGGTGTTAGATACACAGGCCAGACGGCGGCTGCTCTCTCTCACGCTGGGCTCCCAACATGTTGGCATGCAGCCCTTCTTCTTCCAGGTAGACAACTATGGAAAATATGACCCGCCGCTAGCACATGCCCCACCTGGACTATTCTGTAGGGAGGCTTAAGCTGGGCAACAGCTGCATGCTGAAAGCCGCATGAACGGACCACTGCTTCTGGTCCTGAGCAAACTCCTATGGGCTGGCAAAAAGAACCGAGTGAGCAACGGAAACAGAAAAGCAACTTGCAGGAACAAGAAATGATCCAAAGGGGAAAAAAGTACAGGGGAAGTAACACACTGCATCCGTGAAATGACAGTTCATATTGTAAATGAAACATTAACACAAAACCTAAAATTAAAAAAATGACAGCAGAAACTAAATACCTGACATAAAGGTAATTAAACCACACCTGTATTAAGAGATCACACAAAGGGGACCAAATCCAACCTATACACACTCTAGGTACAAGTCCTTGTCTGAGTGACTGCTAAGATGTTTGCTCTATTCTTAGGTCGTCTTTTTATTCTGTTGATTTCTTTTGATGTGCAGAAATCTCTCAATAAGATGAGATCCCAGTGGTTGAATTCTTTGAAGTATGTACTGTACGGTTTGTTTTTTGTTTAAGCCTGCCCCTATGTCTTCAAGATTTCCACCTACTTTCTGTTCCAGAACATTTAGTGTTTTAATGTTTAGGTCTTTAATCTATTTTGACTTTAGTTCAGTGCATGGCGATGGACCTGGATCTGGTTTTAGTGTTCAGAATGTGGAAAGCCAGTTTTTCCAGTATCACTTATTAAAAAACCTATCTTTCTTCCAGTGAACCTACTTGGCACCTTTGTCAAAGATAAGGTGCTGCTGCATGTGTTTGTGGTTGTGTTTACACAATCTTCTAATCTGTTCCTTGGATCCTCAGGTCTGTTTTCTCACATGCTGACTTTATCACTATAGCTTTGTGGTATACTTTCAAGTCAGGAATTATAATGTCTCCTGCCTTGCCTGTTGGCCAGGATTGTCTTTGCTATGCGAGGTCTTCTCTGGTTTTAAATGAATTTTAAGAATGTTTTCTTAAATCTATGAGGTATGTTGATGGTATTTTAGTAGGGATTCCATTAAATCTGTATAGCAATTGTGGGAATATGGCCATTTTCACAGTGTTGGCTCTTTCTATCCAAGAGAAAGGAATATCTTTTTTTTTTAAATCTTTTCATTTTCTAAAGTCTTCTTCAGTCTCTTTTTTCATGGTACTATAATTTTCACTGCATAGATTTTTACTTCCTTTGTTAGATTAATTCCTAAGCATTTTTTAATGCTATTATTGTCCCTCTAATTTTTCTCTCAGTGAACTTGTTTGTGTAGAGGAATGCTATAGATTATTATTATTATTATTATTATTATTATTATTATTTTGTCTTTTTGAGACAGGGTCTTGCTATGCAGTTCAGGCAGGGCTTGAGCTCACTTTTGTAGCCCAGGCTGATGATCTCAGACTCACACTGATCATTCCTCAGCCTCCCAGATGCTGAGATTACAAGCATGCGCCACCATGCCCAGGCTATGCTATAGAATTTTAGGTGCCAATTCTATCTTGCTATGCTACTGAATTTGTTTAATTCTGAGTCTCTTGATAGAGCTTCTTGGATTTTCCAGGTAGACTAACATATTATTTGCAAATAATGATAGACCCAATCAAAAATGGGCTCCTGAGATGAATACACATTTCTCAGAAGAACAAATGGCAAATAAATACATGAAAAAAGTTCCACAGCACTGATCATTTGAAAAAAATACAAACTAAGCAACACTGAGATCCCCTCTCACACCAGAAAGAATGGCTATCACAAAGAAATAAACCAGTAATTGGGGCTGGGGAGATAACTCAGTAGAATAAGCCCTTGCCTGGCAAGTGCAAGGGCCTGAGTTCAATCCCTGGTTCTGCAAGAAAAAAAAAAAAAAGAAAAAGAAAAAAGGAAGAAATCATCAACAAATGTTGGAGAGGCTGTGAAAAAAAGGCCTCTCCAGTGTTGGTAGATATTACAACCTCTAAGGAAATCAATGTGGAGACTCCTCAAAAAACTAGGATTACAAGTCTCGTTCTACCTAGCCGGGCGTGGTGGCACACACCTGTAATCCTAGCATTCGGGAGGCTGAGGCAGGAGGATCAGTGCGAGTTTGAGACCAGCCTGGGCTACAAAAGTGAGCCCAAGGCCAGCCTGAACTGCATTCGAGACCCTGTCTCAAAAAGAAAAAAACAAACAAACAACAACAACAACAAAAAAAACCCAAGTCTCATTCAACCTAGTTATTCCCCTTCTAGGTAATTTTCTGAAAAAACAAACAAACAAACAAAAAAGTCATACCACAGCAATATATGTGCACCCATGTTTACAGAAGCACAATGCGTCGTAGATAAATCTTGGAAATAACCCAAATGCCCATCATCTGAGGAACAGCTTAAAAAAAGATGTATTTATATATATATATGTATTTTTATATATTACTCAGCTATTAAAAAAAAGGATAAACAAAGCTTTTGTGGGTAAATAGGTGTAACTTGAGGCTACAGTTATAAGAGAAATAAATCAGACCCCTGTGCATAAACTTCCTCTGGTCTCCCCAGGGTAAGAGCTTGAAATGATAAATAAAATCTGAAAGGCACAATAGACACAGCACAAGAGGAAGAGGCTGCACATGAGGAACTCAGCTGAGGCGAGGGCAGGGACAAAAGATGAAGAAAAGGGGGAGGGGAAAGGCCATGGAGGTGCACGCAGCGCAGCTGTGGCGACGGCACCGCCAACTTCTGTCAGCTTTGTGAAGGTGGGAGTTAGCGCTCACCATTTTTACTCTGACCAACTAACTGAATACACTAGCATCTGCACTGAGCCACAGTGAGCAGCGGAACAGCCACTGCTCAAGACCTCCCGTCTTGGTTTTGTTTTTTCTGGTTTTTTAACATGTATCATCTCTAATGTTTTATCTGTTATTTTATACTCTCTTTAAAATAAATTAAAAATTAAAAGCATAAGAAATAATTCAAAGTTTATGGAAAGGAAGAGTTAATGTCCTAACCGTCTGATCAGTCTTACATGCTCCTGTACGGCAGTCTGAGCAACAAATTTGGTGAGGCCGACGTGTAATATAACAACCATTGTTAGTTTCCTGTTCTTGTTTTGAAATTCTGTACCACTTTTGCTGTCTTACCGTACTTTGTTTTTATCATTGTTCATGTTATTTGTTTGCTCTTTCTTTAAAATCAATCAATCAATCAGTCAATCAGTCAGACCTACACAAAGAGGAAGAGACTGCTGTGGTTTAGAGCTCACATGCGTTCAGGGCAGAGCTTCTGGACAGTGAGTGCGTGAGCGAGTAGCCAAGGAGGCGACCACACCGCTGGACTCCTCCATCAATGACCTGAAAGTGCTGAGCTGTCCGAGCTGACTGCAGCGCTGCCTGCAGACAGCGCACCTCTCTCCTGCTCTCTGCACTTTCTGGCTGCTGTGGCTGGGCAGCTTTCCTCCGCCGCACCCTTCCAGCAGAGCACAGGCCGAATCTTGCGAGACTGTCGGCCACGGTACTCTTCCCTTCTTTACTTGTCAGTGCCAAATGCTCTGTCCTGAGAAAGTGACTCATGCAGAAACGAGGCAGGCTAGGAGCGTAGCCGCAGAGACGGCAAGGCGGCTGAACTTACAAGCAGCAGCACTTCTCCAGAAGAGAAAGCACGGGAAGGGACACCTTGTCCCACAACACAAGGACACTGAGCCAGCTCACACATTCCCTAATCACATTTGCCGCTGTAAGCAACAAAAAGTGTGATGACTGCAATGATTTAATATTGTAAAACATTTGATGAATACAAACACTGAGGCTCACATGACTTTAAAAGGTGCACAAAAAACAGGGAGGAAGGGGAAGAGAGGGAGGAGGGGGGAGGGGGAGGGGGAAGGGGAGGAGGAAGGGGAGGAGGAGAGGGGAAGGGGCAGGGGGGGCCGGCCAGATAGCTCAGCAATTCAATCCCCAGCCTGCTGTGCCAGCCCCACTCCTGGGGTGCCCTGAGGTGGATGAGACTGGGCATGGTGGCACACACCAATAATCCCAGTGCTTGGGAAGCTGAAAAACCAAGAGGTTCACTATGAGTCTGATCTGTGTAGTGGGACTGCAGACCCTGTACTAAACACATTAAAAAAAAGAAAAGAAACATCAACTCACATCTTTAGAAACTTTAACTCAACCCTAAATGTCAGTTAATAAATCAGGGGGGAAAAAAAAAAAAAAAACATCAACACTCTGAAATGTCCAACACCACAAGATGGACAGCAAGAGGTGTTTCCTCATGATTAAAGTGCCTCCAATAAGGAAATGGTTACCATCACTTTACGAAAATGCTGGTATCACTAATTTGGGACATTCTGAAGAATGTGTATCCTGACGCATGTGACAGTAAGCATAGGGCCAAGCAGCAAACTTACTGTTAAGGACCAGATCTCTAATGCCCTGTGACCCCAAAACGCCAAGATTGGAGCCTGGACTTCAGTGCAACAGTGTTGGAGAGAGGGTGCAAGGTGGTGACTGGATCGCCTGTTCTCAGAAAGGGATTCGTAGTTCGAGGAACTTAGGGAGGGATTTTGGTATAAAAGTGATCTCCCCCACCTTTCTGGCCACTGTGCTCCACTCTAACCAGCTCTGCTCCACCTGTGTGCTCCACCATGACTCCCCAACCCTCCTGCCACAGGTCCAGAGCAATGAAGCCTGGTGGCTAGGGACTGAACCCTCTGAAGTCATAGGTCAAAGTAAGTATTTCTGCCTTTCGAGTTTACTCTGTCAGGCATTTACCACTGTAATGGAAAACTGGCACTTACACCTGAAAATAAATGCAGCTGAAATTTCATCAAGCCTTTATCCCTAATTTAAAGGTTACAGGAACAAGAGGTGAAAAGGTGACTTGAGACAATGAGAGAAAATTGAAACAGATTCATTCTTCAAGACAAGTAGCTTATCTCCTAGAGAAGTAAGTTGATATAAGGAAACACAATGTGTGAATCTTGACTGAATTCAGATTCTTGATTAGAATCTTTGTTAATAAATTGTTTTAAAAAAGAAAATCTGAGGTGTGCATCTATTGATAAATTTTCATACAAGAGCTATAGTCTAAGTATAAAACACATTTGATTTCTAGTAAATTTTAATTCCTTGATAAATGACTACACAGCCAATTCTAACTAGATATATAAAGAATTTCATAAATGAGATGTAGCAGTTTTATATTTCTAAAATGTGTTACGAATGTTTTAACAGTTTTAAGAAATTAAGATTTTAGGGGCTGGGGAGATAGCTCAGTAGAATAAGTGCTTGCCTGGTAAGCGCAAGGTCCTGAGTTCAATCCCTGATAGCACAAATAAATAAATAAATAAATGTCAGGAAAGAAATTTAAGATTTTTCAAGCACACTGGTCTCAGTAATGAGGGGTCTAGTCAGACGTCAGCTGCCCTCTCCACGCATATGGGTGACCCTGCTCAGTATCTCAGTTCTCCCAGCTCCTAAGTGGGGATGGGAGGTTTTCTGCTGCGATTCTCATCACTTTAAGCATGCTAGACCTTTTTAAGCAATGGGACTGATGGCTACAACAAGGGCCTGGGAAGTCACATGGAGGGCAGAAAACCCAAACTCTAGTAAACACCATCAATGTGACCAGGCCATTGTGGCCCTGGCTGCTAAGTTCCTCCAGCGGAGCTGCACTTCTTCTAATGCTAAGAACTACACAGACACCTCTCTGGTAGCACTCGCACAGAACAAACACCAGTGATGCCTTCCTGGCCGCTGTCCCCATTGTCCTCAGCTGCTCAGACCCTAGGCATCATGACTCACAGAACTCCCAGTTGAGGACAGCTGTGACCTCCTAAGATGCTCTGCACACTACTCCCAAAGGTGAGGCTCTCTGATCTGTGAGCCACCATCCACTAAAGCTATACTCTCTAGGAAAAGTACCACCTCACAAATAACAGTTCCACCATTCCCTGAAATGGGATGAGAGAAACTGCACAAATGATAATAGTTCAGATGAGTAACACTTTCCTCTAAAGTTGATATGTAGCTGTAGAATCCATGTTTAACCAGCAGGTAAAGGCCTCAAACCTCCACAAAGGAGTGCTGATGCACCAGTCCTTCCCTCCAAAGCACTCTGGACATGAACATCCTGACTCCTATGAAGTCCCAAGAGGAGGAGATGCTTCCTAGGCCTGTGTACAACAGGTGCTCGGGAGCCAGCAGGCAGGCGCGGGAACCCGCAGCCTTGCCACTGAATTCACCCGCATGAGGGCCCTCAACTGCTCACCACTCAGGAGCAATGGCCTCTAGCAAGAAACAACAAAATATTCTTTTGATTTGAAAACTGCATAACAGGTGCAAACACGGCACGAGACTCACTATGCAGGACAATTTTGCTTTTAAACAACCAAAACCTTACTAACAAATCCACTTGAGCAACTTCGAACGGTAAGAGCATTTCCTCACACAGGGCAGAGGGAAGCGCGGCACTAGTCTCGCAAACGAACAGTAACTGAAGATCTCTACCCACCCTCCCCAGGCCCAGCGCCGCCTGGACCACGCTGTCGCACCTGAGATCACTGTGATTACAACTGCTATTCAGGCCAGAAACTACCTCACGTGCACACTACACAGCCTCCTTCACTGGAGGTGAACACAAAAAGAAGCTGGCCTTCAGCTGCTCTCATCCACAAGGCAGGCACTCCTGCTCGTCCTCTTCAAATGTCTCCCTTCTGTCTGAACTCTAAGTTATTTAGGCATTTTTTAGTAAATAAAGCCGAATTATTTACAAAGTTAAGATTCCACACATTCCAGTCAGAGCAGCTTTTATGTGAGAATAAAACACTGGAGCCTGCAATGCAGGGGCAGCTTAAGGACAGGCTCTTTTGCCTGACTTCCACACCCAACTCCACCTGCAAAGAAGTCCTGCCAGGCACAGGGGCAGCTACAGACCTATAGGAGAAGCCACCCCCACTCCCAAGACCCCCTCTTCCCAAGCAAGTGCTCAGCGAAGTCAGATGGTTCAAAAGCTGTCCTTCACATCACTGAATACCTAACCAGGAACAGATCACAAAGGTTCCATTTAAGAGAAATGTATAGGGCCGCGGAGATAGCTCAGAGGCACGAGTGCCGGCCTGGCAAGTGCACAGTCTTGAGTTCAGTCCCCGCTTCTGAATGTACAGAACACAGCACCTCAACTTGTCCCTAAGGCTGACATTCAGTTAGAGTTTGTATCATAAAATAAGATAAAATAAAATCCAAGTCTCTTCTAGCAATTTTTCTTAGGGACTAGAAAAATTTGATGCTTGCTGTACTGCCGTCACCAAGGACAGCGCTTTCTTACAGACATCAGCTAGCATCTGACCTTCTATGAAAATCATTACCACAGCTTCACATCAACAAAACAAAACCTGACACTGAAATACTGGCACTTGGAGATAAATGAAACCCTGGAGGAAGTGCGGGAGACCCAGAGTCAATGCTTTCCTAACAGCTGCCTACACATCCCTCAGCTTTAAAAGGTATCACATTTGCTTGTGTCCAGCCTTTATGGACAGAGAATTAAATTTCATAATGTCTGAGAGCAACCAGTTAGCTTTAAACAAAAGAGAGAGAGCTAAAAACAGTTTTAAAGTTCATGGAAAAAACTTACGCCTCTACATTAATAAAAACTCAATATTTTAACAAATGGAAAAATATCTCTCTGGAAAGGTACATGCTTCAAATGAGGGAAGACATTACTCATTTAAGAGATAAAGCTTACATTTTTATGAAAACATAAATTAATATAAGTCCCCATTCACCGCTCAGTGTCCTAAATATGACTTAAGTCTTTTTCCCTTTTATCACTCAGAGCCAACATCCAGGACTCAGTCCATGCGCTCCGCCACATGCTGGTAAGTAGTGGGTCTGAAACTTCATTTACTTGGTGCAAGGGAGAGATTCCAGGTTGTACATCAGGGAATTTCTACCAACCCTTAAAAATGATTAATTAATTAATTAATTAATTAATTATTTACTTGTCTTTTTGAGACAGGGTCTCGCTGTACAGTTCAGGCTGGCCTTGAGCTCAGTTTTGTAGCCCAGGCTGGTCTCGAACTCTCACCGATCCTCCTGCCTCAGCCTCCCGAGTGCTGGGATTACAGGTGTGCGCCACCACACCTGGCTAAAAATGATCATGTTTTTAAACTGAACTAGCTGATACTTAACAGTAACTCTTTCCACTGAATTTTAGCTCGCAAAAACATAAAACATAAAAGTATAAAATGAATTAAAGATGTTCAGTACACAGTATACATGATCTTACAACAGACTCAAATATCTTAGTTATGTGACTTGTAGAAAAATTAATCTAACTCTAGGCACCAGGTTTAAAAAACAAAAATCAAAAAAATACTAGAGAAATTAAACATGCACACATGTTCTCCTCCTCATTCCCAAGGAAACAATAGTAAAAGCACCATGCAAGCATACATGCACCGAAACACCTAGCAACCCCAAAGGAGCACAGGCACAAGCTTGCTCTCGAAGAACTTCCAACTTCAGAAGAACATAAGGTCTACAATTTACGACATGACCGTTTTCCTTTTCATGAGGCTATACCTTCAGGAAACACACAGGTATTTCAGTAATTCATATCAAAGCACAGAAAAGCCATTATCAAATATTTAAAGATTTAATGTTTTGAAATGTAATTTTTTTTATCATTTTAAGACAATCAATAATTTCATTAAAGCAACAAGCTACTATAAGATAAATATTGCTTCTTTTAAAGTAAAAGGGAGATCTTCCAGTTAAATATCAGATATACATTCATCTCTACTTCATACAGCAAAACTAATAAAATTAAAGATAGAAAGGATTGAAGCAAATATACTATACAGAAGAGAAGATGGTAGGACATACAGTGGAAGGATAACTGAGAAGAGTAGAAACCACCCACAGAGAAAGAAAAACTTGACATCTAAGTAAGAAACCATGGATCTGCAGTGAGAAAACACATAGAAGAACTCACAGTAATTCCCAAAGGACCCAAACCAAAAATGGGCTAAGGTAAATGACCTTTATAAACATTCTCAAATGAAGTTCAAATGGTCTATTAATATAGGAAAAGCTGTTCAACATCTTCAACTACTAGGGGAACACAAATTAAAACTATTTTGGGCTTCTATCTTACCCCAGTGAGAATCATCAAAAATACAGGAAAACATAAATAATAGTGAGGATGTGGGGAAAAAAGAACCCTTCTACATTTCTGGTTGGAATGTAAACTAGCATGAAAATCAGTGTGGAGAATCCTAAGAAAACCAAAAGCAAAAATATGACCTGATCCAGTGTATTTCTGAAAGAATTAAATGCAGAACACTTTAATGATATACACATCCCCACACTTAGAGTGATCATCACAAAAGGGGTGATGTGGAGACAGCAAGTACCCACCAACAGATGGACGGGTAAAGGAGATACAGTCTACTTAAGAGCAAATATTACTTGGCCATAAAGACAGAAGAAATTGCATCATCTGCAGGAAAATGAATACAACCAGAAACATCATGGTTAGTGAAATAAATAAGCCAAACTCAAAGAGTTAAATATTTGCAGGTTTTTGCCTCTAAGAGAAACATAAAGAAAAATGAATAACACAAAGTACTGATGATCTTTACGATCAGTCTTCTAGGACTGAAAATGATCAATAAAATGTAATTTCCCCAAAGAAACCTCACTATTCTGTATCACTATGGTAAACGCTTACTCTCAAATCATCTGTATTCTGTATTCAATGATCTGATTCTGTATCAATGTATGTTAAACCCAATGCACCAATGTCCCTAAACCTCACTATTCTGTATCACTAACTTGGAGATATAACAATTAAAAAAAAAAACCTCTGGCAATTCAGAGCACAAGAAAAATTTGAATAATGGATAACAAAAAGGAAGTGAATTCTCTGCAGCCAACGTTCAAGCTACATTTAATGTTGTTATTTAACTATATTTCTCTAAGTAAAAGTCAGCGAGTACCAAGCCTCACTGAATTTTAGATAGTGGCAAGCATATAGGATTTGGTTTCCAATGCTCTTTTCTTTTTTCTTCAACCCTCAAGGCTTTTCTGAATATATGGTTTATTCTTAATGTGACATTTCTGAAACTTACAAACTGAAAGCTGCTGTTGGTCCTATATTCCTCATGAAACTTATGGAATATTACTTTATCTTATATTTTTATCTGTTGGCACTACAGATCAAACTGGTGCATGCTAGGCAAGAACTGTCCCACAGAGTCATATCCTGAACCCGCTTACAGCATTTTAAATAGTTTTCCCTTCATAAAGGACCATTCACTAGATGAAGTTCATTTAAAGTAGTTTTTGTTAAATGGTAGTATTTCTAGGAATTGAAGAGAAGGGAAGCAAATTGTTTGGGGTAATCACTTAAAGGGCAACAGAGATAATATGCCTTAGTAGAAGAGTTTGACAGATGTCTTAGTTGTTACCTAAAAAAGGTAAGCAAAATTTTCTAATGTGAGAGAGGAGAAATATTCTATACTCAATAGACATATGGTCTGAAATAAATGTTTTATAAGTTTTAAAAAAAAGAAGAAAAATTTGAAACATCGTATGATATCCATTAGATAAAAACAAAACTCCAAGAAACAATTAAAGGGTATAAAATAGTCACCAAAATTTAAAAACATGAAATCAATGTTTTTTTCAATTTAATATAAAGGTCAGAAATCAAGAAACCTTGTCAGAAAAGGCAGTCATAGGAAGCTGGAGGAAAAGAAGTTCTGAAGGCCTATTAATGTTTTGAAATGTAAATTTTCATCATTTTAAGACAACCAATAATTTCATTAAAGCCATAAGCTACTATAAGATAAATATTTCTTCTTTTAAAGTAAAAGGGAGATCTTCCAGTTTAATATCAGACATACATCTTGAGGACCACACCTCAAGATCCAACAGTCCCAGACACAGGAAAAAGAACAGAAGGGTGGAGGAGAAACTGAACATTAACCAAACCAAACTGTGGAGGATGGACTGGACAGTCCTTGAAAGAAGAGCAGCTGTCTCCATTTTGGCTGTGCCTGACCCCATACTCATCTATTAGTAGCTACAGAGCTGGCTAGGACTTTTCCTTACGCTTTCAGTTGGCTTTAAGCAATGCATACCGGTCTAGCTGAGGTGCTGGTGGTAGGTAGTCTTTGAAGACAGCAGGCATGTTTTCTCTGATAACCCATACCCGCTGCTCGTTAATGAGCTGGATTGAGACAGCATGAAGAGCCAGTGCTCCACACTGTCGGGGGGCACTGAGCCTCGAGATGAGCGCTGTGACTTCCTAGGGCTTGAAAGATTATACATCGGAGCTGAAGCACCAGAGCCCAAAACATCAGATACTGCCTCAACAGTATAATGCAAACCGCTTTCATCACTTTTCTGCATATTCTTCCCAGCATATCACAGAGGTAAATGCAGGCCTCCTCCCTAGCCCAGCTCAGAGAAATCACCTACCTCCTGCAATTCTCAGGGCACTCACCCTCAAGCCACCTCCTCCTTCATGACTGAATAAAACCCGGGTACAGCCCTGGGTAAAGGCCTTTGCTCTGGATAGCCATTACCAAGGCTGGACTTAGGACCCTTTGGCTCCACATAATTATAAATCTGCTTTAGTGTCTTTATTTTTGCCATGGGTTGCGCTGAGAGTGGTAGATTGGAATTAACTTGGTGGGATTCCAATAACATATCTTCGGAATTACAAATATGAACTCTTGGACCACAGAGGACCAAAAAGGCTCACTACACCCAATCACTAGCCCAAGTCAAAAACCGGAACTCACTGCTAACTAAAGGCACAGCCCAGGAAGCCCCGCAGCCCACAGAACAGAACAGGTACCCCAGGGCATTTCACTGCTGGGTTTTAGAGAAAGGGGAATGAGGACAAGATTCGAACGGCTTCTAACAAGGAAGGAATTAGAAACCGTAATAGTGGTGGACCCTGAGTGAGAGAAAAATGGGAGAGAATGTGAAGGTGGGGCAGTTTACCTTAAATTTCTAAGAAAACTTTACATTCTGACACAGACATGTTCTATTAGCTTCTATGCCTGCAGCAGCAAAATAAAAACTCATCAGTTTAAAACAGTCCATTCAATATTTACACTGAATGTTTATTTTGAAAACCAATGAAGGATTATAGAATGTTACAGAGTGTTTTACCTCCAACATTAAAACAGAAAGCACTGCAGTCCATGTCAAAAGGGCAGAAGCAGGGCTTCTCTATGCTGAAGATCAGGGAAAGTGGCTACACGTAGCACTCTCCTGCCAGAAAAGCATCACCTAAGCCGCACAGCACGAGCGTGGCTCTCCACCTTACTTCTGTGTCACCCATCTCCACAGTCATCTCTGTGGGTTAAAGTTCTCAGGCAGAGCTGCGGCCCTCGGGGGCTTCTGCTCTCTAAGCGGCACTGCTGGGGCCTTGAACTGTGGCTGCTGACACATTTGCTTTCCTCTGCAGACCCTGAATCCTAACAGTAGGTGCACAACACCTACAACTGGTTTCCAATCATCACAAAACTAAAGAATTCAGACTGTGAAGTTAGACTACAGCAACAAGAATTTTACTAAACTTTGAAAATAAAGCCCTAATTCTACAGCTTCTTTTTCCATCTGAAAAACAGAAACACCTGATGTACTGAATCCTATATAGTGTCTTACCTGTTTGGCTTTTGGGTTCTTTTCCGATGAACTTTTCTCATTTGTAGTTCCATCCATTCCTCTGAGAACACTGATGAAATCTCTCTTGGAAACACTGGATACCAACTTAGCACGCTTTCTGACAGAGCCTCCAGCCTCTCTAACCTTCTCGTCCATGTTCTTCTGATGTTTCTGAACAGCGTTGAATAACTGCACCACACCCCTGCAGAAGACCAAGTCCCCAAACAGTTAAACGAGAGAACACCTCACCGTGCGAGGTTAGGATCACAGTATTTTCACTGCAAAAAGAGGCAAACATTTGATAGCCATCCCAATCAAAGAACTGAGTGGACTGTTAAATGTATCTGAAAACTGAGCATATATTTCATTGACAATATAAATTTCTAATTGGAGAATTCCTGACTATTTTTATAATCACTGTGGTCTTTATAATTTTTGTGTCACTAGAATTGAGAACTACTTTCAATACAAAAATGTTCCTCAAAAAAAAAAAAAAAAAAAAAAAAAAAAAAAAAAAAAAAAAAAAAAAAAAAAAAAATATATATATATATATATATATATATATATATATATATATATATGTACGTATATAATTGGTGAATGAGTTCTAGTGGAGTGAAAGCAGACAACAGTGCCTTACCAGAGCATCTGGCTCCAGGAGATCTGCTGGACCTTCCTTTCACTTGTGAGTAGAAAAACACCTGGGCAGCTATGGTATCTGAACTCTTGTGCTAAGAAACCAATCAAAGGCCCTACTCTTAGGTCTGGGAGTGAAGCCCCATGGAGGACAGCTGCTGCATGATGCGAGGCACCCTGGGAGAGCTCCTGCACCCACCTTCTACATCCTACTTTCAGGAACGTTTATTCTAACACAGGTGCCCTGTGTACTCACTGGATGATGAATGACCACTATCTGCAGTGTCCAAAACAGACGCGTGAGGCTACTGAGCACGTGAAACATATGCGACTGGTGTGAACTGACAAGTACTGGAAGTATAAAGCACCCCTGAATTCCAAGATTAAATATGAAAAAACTTCAAAATGTTATGACTTTTATATCAAGACCATGTTAAAATATTGTGAATATACTGCATTCTATGTTGACATCAGTTTTAAGTCTTTCGCTTTCCTTTCGACAATGAGGCTACGAAGAAATTTTAAATTACAACCATGGCTTGGGTTTTAATTCTACTGTTAAAGTTCTAAAATTCTAGCCTATAAATGCTTTTCTGTAATAATTCTTAGCAAAGGCAAGCTGCCATGGGCCTAAATACATCTGCACATTCTTACTGGACTTTTCAAAAACAACAGCCCTGAATGGTGTTTCCCCAGCTAATTTCTTAGGGCTACGCTAACAGTAAATGACCCTGACAGATAAAGTAAGGCTTCTCCCAAGTAAAGAAGGTGAGATACCCATCACTACATAACCACAAGGCTCCCCAGCAAGCATCCCTCCTCATTAGACAAGCCACAGCATGTGGGGCAAAGGCCCAGAACACTCGTGGGCCACAGGGAGAGGAAACGAACTAGGTTACCGTAAGCTCTGGCTACTGTGCTGTCCTGAATAACAGAGCTTTGTCCCTGATCTGGAATGGCCTTGTCATCTGGAAGCACATAATGGCTGTTCAGCTAGCCCCTGAGAATTTCCAAAGAGTGGCATTCCGGCCCCTTCAGTAGGGCAGGACCAGAAGAAACGAATCCAGAGAACAAAAGCCCTGCATGCTGCCCCATGCTTCTCTCAGTCCTTTACTACCTCAGGAACCATGTAGGCTAGGTGTAAGATTATCCTCTTTGAATGACAAAGTAAGCAGCATGCCCAGCTACAAGCAGTGGTGCTGGGATCTGCATTTAATATGTTCTATTAGCCAGGTCCTAAAATCCCTCACAGTACTAACAGTTAAATGGAGTAGACAGTGACCAACAGACCTGAGGTAACTAAGAATTTAAAGTAAATTCCACTAAATGGAGCTGGCTCACCTTTCAGTAATCTAAGTGTTAGCTCCTCTGTGCAGAGCCTCCCAGCTCTCCCACCTGGACAATCTCCTGCTGCATACATCCGACACCCAGGACAGAGTTCTCCTCAGACAGTGTAATTACCGCAGACGAGCGGGCAAGGACCACCTAGAAGCCCAGTCTCCCATGTATCTTTGGACATAGAGATCATCAAATAAATGTTAGGGGGTGGTCAATGATTTTTTAGAGTGAAGGGGCAGTGCAGGACGGCCATAATGTGTAACATATTTCATAAACACAGTACAAGACCACAAAAATAATCATCCCGTGCCATAAATTTAGACAATCATCACAAAAGGGACAGGAAGAGGTCCGATTATACTGTCCTTGTGACTAGGAAAAATCGCACCAAATACACATGTAAGCACACTGTGTTCCCAGAGTCTTGGGATGGTTTCAGGGTTGAACAGGCTTTGACAGCTACCACCTGGCTTGAGAATGAGAGCTGATAAAAAACACCACAAAGCTTCAGCATACTTACTTCTGAAAAGCCAAAACCACTGTCTTACCTTGTTGCAATTCTCTGAAGATTCCTCTCTGTATCTTTGTCTTGGACAACATCTGGCTTCGCTCTACACATCATTTCCCACTCACGCTTCTTATCAAGCTGCATTATAAATATTGTTAGGTGAAACAGTATTAGGTCTTTGTGCAAGTGCAGCAAACTTGGATATGATATGCCGCGAAAGGACAGAGGTAATAAATCACTGTGGCTTATTTTGTCACAAGAACTTTTTTAAAAACCACAGTTTTAGGGCTCAGTGCCAGAGCGTGTGGCTGGCATGAGGTGTGTCACGTGAGAGGCACCAAGGGAGTCTCTGCCGGGTTATCTGACAGCAGGGGCCCAGAGGGAGGTGGCACAGGGGAGGCTCGAGGGGCACAGGCCTGCGCCTCACAAGCAGATCACCCCAGGAGCAACCCACACCAGACAAGCTGGTAAGCTACACTCTTAGCCACCATTTCTCTTTATTTTCAATAAGCAGCTCCCTTGACAGTAAGAATTAGGAACGTGGATCAGCTTTTACAAGGAGAGCATCATACCCACATATTCATGCCATGGCTATATTTCTTTTAATGAGATATTTATTTATTTATTTTTTATTTTTTGGAGACAGGGTCTCGCTGTACAGTTCAGGTTGGACTTGAGCTCAGTTTTGTAACCCAGGCTGGTCTGGAACTCTCACCCATCCTCCTGCCTCAGCCTCCCCAGTGCTGGGATTTCAGGCGTGCGCCACCATGCCCGGCTTTTTAATGAGATTCTTTAAATCCCTTTCTCCTCTTACATCTGCCTGAACACAATTCTTGCCATATACAGCATATGTCACAAACTGTGGCAATGTTTCCCTACTATTATGTAAAAATAGGAGAGAAGTTGGAGAGTAAGAAATCTTGCCATACAACACAATCTAGTTCAGAACTGTTTCTGGGCAGCAACTGCCAGGTTGTTTGTTCAGGTCTCTTTCTCAGGCCAGCATCAAACAAGTATCAAGGACACTCATGAATGAACTGAAACTACAGTTCATTAGTGAGCACCAAAAACATCCCGCAAATTTACAAGAAGAGCAACAGAAGAACGACACCGTTTAAATCTTCCTTTGCTCTATTCACTTTCATTCCGTATTACTGAAAATGCCTAATAATAAAACTAAATTCTTGATGGCACTAGAAAGATCAACCTGATTCCTCTATAAAAAAAGCTGCATCTCCGAATCAGATACTTCATCCTAACAGTCACGAGTTCACTATCAGATCATACTAGAACTAAATCTAACCATGACTCCACTGGCTGTGCAGCACGAGAGCCTCACACAGAGCCCTGCAGACGGCCGCATGACTCTGGAACGGGCAATCCGCACTAGGCGGGCGGGGCGGCCTCTGCACTCAGCTCTAGCCTCAACACTGCTGAAGACCCATTCGTTCTGGCTGGCTTCAACCTGCCGCTCCTGCTCTCACTGAACTTTGAGACGAGAGGTAATAAAGATTCTGATATTTTTAAAGCCTCATCTAGCTGTTGCCAGGTAATAAATGGAGATCCAAATCTTCAGTTGAAAAGCCATCTACAAGAGTTAAAGATGAAACATCTTCAAGTGCAAGAATAGCAAATTAATAAGAACACATTGTATGTTGTGTTTCTAAGAACAATGCTTGAAAAATTCCATTTTTATGTAGCCTTTCACACAGAACAACCAGTAATAGAAACAAAGAAAACATTAACTTGAAACAAGATAAAGGGATGGTAAACACAAAATGAAATACATGCCAAATCAAATCTATTTTCTTTTCATTTTTACCTTAGAGTACTTCTTTGAAATTAATATTTCTATACTGCCAGTATGTTTACATAAAAATATTTTTCTGTCATTCTGAAGTAATACTTATTCAACCACTAGATATTTAAATACAAAGGTACCTCATCAAATCCAAAGACTATTAAAAGCCGACTTTCAGCTTACATTAATAGATTTCATCAACCATCAGTAGATTTACCAAAGTATAGTGAATTGAAGTTTATCTGGCAGCCAAATAATCCGTTTTAAGAATTAGATACAACCTGACTTGTGATGTCTTACTGTAACACACTATTAGTCCAGATCTTAATGAAGCCAGGGCACGGATGGCGAAGATGAATACTTAAAGAAGTCACTGCCACATGTGTAATTACTTAATTTCAAGGATAAACTCCTGCCAAGTTTACATGTTTACTGCTCTGCTTAGATGACTAAGAAGTGAAGGAGGGCTGCGGAGTAATTCAGGTCACGTTTCTGAATGCAACCCTGGCTGTCCACCCCACATCAAAAGCAAGTTAAAAACCAGCACGTGAAGTGGACAAATACCGTAAGAACAATGTGGGACAGATCAGAACCACTCGGCAGTGGTAAGACACACCTGTTTTCTTTTCTCCAGTCGTTCTTGCTTCAGCCTCTCTTTCTCCTTTTCCAGCTTTTTGTTTTTGATGAGAATGGTAGGCTTGCTCCTTGGTGTTTTCTTGCTAAGGATTTTAGCCATGGCATCTGCCCAGCCTGCATTAGTCCCGGCAGCGGGGTCAGCAGCGCTTTCCTTTTCTTTGTCCCAGGGTTCAGCATCCTCCTCATTGTCTGCCTCCACTGCTTCATCATCAGACAGCCCACAGCTGTCCCTGGAACCTGAGCGCAAAACACAGGCTCAACTTCAGCACCCAGCCAGAGGCTGCCCAGGCCACTCAAGCAGCACCTCACTCCACTCCTGCATAGCTCTTCCAGTCCCATCCACAGGAGGGGTGGGGAGGAGGCAGGACTCTCCACTGCCACTGGCCCCAAAGACCTAACCTGGCCACAGGGATGGGAGGTTCGCAGTGGCTTCCAGACCAGGAGTCAGGCAGCAGAAACAAACCCACAACGGTTGGATATGAAAGGTACTGTCCTGAGGCCAGGCGTGGTATACTCAGGTACATGGGCCCCAACTGTGGCACTGAACCACCTAAAGCGAGCAGCAAAGAATACATCAAAACAACAATGAAAGCTTCAAATATTAAGAAATGGTGCAGGATTCAAATAGTTTCTCTAGCAGATTTGGCCAAGACACATAAAATTCTGCATTTGTGTGCCCAAAACACTAAAAGTAATCCTGTCTCATGATATATCCAAGGTGATATTCAATTCCACTTCTGGGTGACTGAATGAAAATATCCAGTTCTGGGTTCACCATATGCATTTTAGGCTTGCTGCTGAATGTCACTGTGCAGCGTTGTTGCAGACAGTGTGCACACGTTACTACCAAACTAGCTTATCGTGTAAGATTCAAATGGCTAGGGTCCCAAGATTGCAGAAAGAACAGCACAGAGGGAGGCTTCGAAAGCAACTCACTGGCTCAGCAGGTCTGGGTGCCTCTGGCCTAGCAACCTTTCTGCACTTCCTCTTAAGTGAACTGTATTTAGCCAGCATGGGCAGCCCATTCAGAATACATGCCTCTCCAGGCTGGGGGCCCCTTGGATAGCGCCTGTCTCCTACAGAACCAGGGTTATCAGGAAATACTTCAAAGGAGAAACAGCTTAGCCTAATAGGAACTAGGAATGTTTCTGAGTAAGCAGAAGAGCTAACAAAGGCTGAGAAAGAGTAACACAGAAGAAAACTCAGGGAGACACAGCTGCCCTATGGAGCCCAACCTCTGGGTACCAAGGGTGCACATTCCTCTGGTTCACCAAATAGTAAACGAGTCCTCAAAGGTTAACATGAAAATGGCACTAACAGAAACTGCTGTGGAACTATCCCTACCACATATAAAAAAGTACTGATAATTGAAACATTTTCTGCATTCTGATAAACTATTCAGGCCAACAGTGAAGGAAAGAGCCCAGGCACAAGCAGGCTTCCTGCTGCTGCTTGCTTCTTCTCACCTGAATACCCCTGCTCGAAAGCCACAACTTGCACACAAACCCACAGGCCCAGGAGCACTGCATTCCTCTGAGTGTGCCCCAACCCACACACCGGACCAAAGCTATGCCTGTCACTGGTTTCCGCTCCACCTCCTCAGAAGCCCACTGACTGTACCACCTCCACGCTGTCTGTCCTTGAACTCCAAGCCTTGGTTTCTTCTTCCAATAATTTCAACAAAATATGCATGTTTTACCTTCAAGTAGCCTCTTTATCTCTTTGTATCTGCTTAGTACTATAACAAAACTACAAGGAAGAGAATGCAGGATGCACTATTAACTCTGGAGCAATCCTTTAATCTGTCCACTTAAAACTGCGAATCAGAGGAGATGCATGGGCTGAGCTGATTGTTAGTGAGCGTTTTCATACTTGCAGGGTAGGTATTCCCTTCGCTCCACACAGTTGAGCCCCAATCTGAATACTAAACTCCACTAAACACTGAGATTGTTCCACAGTCAAAAGCCCTTTGATCAAATGGAGGTCTAAAGAGTCCACACTTCAGAGCAATATGGAGCTTGATTCGTAGGTTAGGGATGTTCAACAGCAAAGTCTGCATAGATACTCAAAAGTCTGAAAACCTTTGAAGTTTGAAATACTTCCCTGGCCCCAAGCATTTCATGCAAGAGATACTTGACTTATTCATACTTCTATTTCTTAAGTGCTGAGAATTTGTAAAAGACACATAAAATAGTGCATTCAAATAAAAATTTGTAACAATAGAAAGCAGCAAATATAAACATGCATCCAAACCTGAACTGTCAAAAACATAAAGAAAAATGAAGTATCTTCAAAAATTAACTGAGCAATACATAAAATTAGATTTAAGTGAAGAAAAATAGTAATTTATATTCTTTAAATGCATGATCTGAAAACATGGGAATAGTATGAAAATTTTAAAGGAAAACTTAAACACAAGAAGACATCTCTTATTCTACTACCCTTATAGGGTTGTGTATTTCCTAATAAAGAAAAATACCTTTAAAATAGAAGTATACTTAGCACATATTGAGTGCACCCTTCCTGCTGGGTCAATTTAAAAATCCTAATGAAGCATTACTCCAGACTCTGATGCACAAAGACAAGTGACATAAAAACTGTATTATTGTCTACAATGTTATGAAGAGATAGCTAAATT
This sequence comes from Myocastor coypus, assembly GCA_004027025.1. Lineage (NCBI taxonomy): Eukaryota > Metazoa > Chordata > Mammalia > Rodentia > Myocastoridae > Myocastor > Myocastor coypus. Next base: position 73,003 of record PVJA010001173.1, read on the forward strand.
TCTCCAGAGGAAAGCTGGAGGCGCTTGCATTCAATTAAATCTTGAGTGTCTACCAAATTTCAGAGCCACACAACTTTGCCCCAAGAAGTGTCTCCTAGTAGCAGAAGACACAGGCACAGTTTAAAGGATGCAGTTAGTTGAAAAGCAAATATGCTAATATGTTTTAAAGCTGATACTACAGAGATGCTACTAACAATTCTTCAGGAAAAAATGCATCTCTAGTAGGTGTTTCCTAACAATGTTTAAAATTTACATCAGCGAAAACCAGCTGAGTGATTAAAGCAGAAAGATCTGTACCAGCTTGGGGGGATGTCAAAGTTGCAACACTGACATCTAGTGTTCTGTGCCTGTGTCCTGACACACACACTGCAGTAAACTTCATGCTTTTCCACTGCCTTGTGAGGGCACTAATCAGCCACTCTAGTCCAACACTAGAAATTTTGTCTGCTTCTGTGTAGGGCCTTTCTTACCCAACTTGACTACAGAATGCCTGCTATGGAAACATCACAAATCCATGAAAAGTGTTATAACACCATTTTATACACTCATCCTACCAATGAAAAAGAAATCCAAAAGAATTTGTGAAAATCATAGTTTCTGTTTTATTGTGTTCCTAAAGGACCTCTAGCTCCAAGCTTATAGCCAGGCATTTATGCCAACGGAAATGAAGACACGTAAGTACATTAAAATACAGATGTAAAGAGGGCTCTGAGGAAAAACAAAACAAAACAAAACAGGGTAACAGGATTTCTTCTAGCCTATCTAAGTAGATGTGATTTAAAACTGTACTGTATCCTACTGCAAGATTTTTCTGATTTCCCACTAAGCCACCTTTAATGGAAATTGTGATGTGTGTCAACGTATCTCAAGGTGCAGACGAAGATCACCAGAACAGGGAAATGCCTCAGAAGTCCTGCGTGCTCTTCCTTACATCTGCATTCCACTCTACAAAGGCTGGGAAGTTAGGAAGGGATACAGACGATGCTCACTGGCACTGACAGCAAACCGTTCCGGTTACGCAGTATTCGCCAAGAGAGTGCCTGGAGAGCCACAGCCAGAGTCTACGCAGTGCCTTGAAGGCGTCCAGCATGGCGAAGGAACTGAATTTTCATCACCTCACATTTAGGCAGCCATGTGCAGCTGGCTCACAGCTACCAGATGCAGAGAGAAGCATCTGAGAGGCTGAAGCAGGCGCAAGAAGGCAGTTCTCATCTCACGCGTCCCAAAATTTGGCACTCCTTTCCACACTCGCCACCATCCTTGACCCCAGACAGGAGAGGAGGCCACTTCTGGTAGATGCTAACTTAGGAGTTTGAGTAGCTGCATAGTCATTCAGCTTTTACTGAGTACCAGTAGATGCCAAGCAAAAAAAAAAGTAAAAAATAAGAACTTAAATCTAAGTCTCTTTCCTTAGAAACTTGGCAACTTGGCTTTGGAAGAGTACATTCAAAAAGTAGGAATAAAACCTATATATGCTCTAAAAAAAGCAGTAAAGGGTAGAGGTAGGGAAAGCCTCCCCAAGGGGATGTTCACACTGTTTCCAGACAAAGGCGGTGTCTGCATGACAAGAAAGAGGAGGTAAAAATAAATGCTATGAGTCGGTCCAAGGGTCAAGGGGCCAAGCTGCTGAGCCAAAGGGTGCTAGGGCTCGGGCTTCCGTGTGAGAAGAGAACTTGCTATTCACATCACCTCTGGCTTTCTGGACAGGTGACTCAGCAGGACGAAAGCATGGGAGGTGAAAGATGAAACACAGTGCGTGGGAAACGGCAACAAGCTCTGCCCACAAGGACTACCCAGATGCTAGGACCCGAGGACAGAAGGCAGGATGAAAATGCCAATGACTGAGGAGCAAAGCACGAAATACGCATTAACCTCCACAGCTGTCTGCTTCTACTGGGAGTCCAAGGGCAGGGGTAAAGAGGAGCACAAGAGGAGGGGCAGAAGGGGGGAAGAAGGAAAGGGAGGGGAGAAATCTAGGCACAGCACCTCCACCACGACCCAAGTCGTCAGTGCTGGATGGCACAAGTCCCACTCAGTGACCGGGGGCATTGCTGAGTTGGATTTTTTTTTTCTTCTTTTTCCTCGATCTTCTTCTGAAAGCTGTCAACTGGACAGTGAATAACTACTGCTCTTGTCCCCGGCGCCCAGGCCTGATGGATGATTCTGACATGTCACAGAGCTACCCAGTCTGGTCACCTACTGTGATGGTCAAGCAGGGCTCCTGCCTCAGCCTCCAGGGAAGCTGGGACCACAGGAATATGTCACTATGTCCATCCAATACAATAAATTAAGAAACATATTTGCAGCCAACAATTAAGAAAAGAATAAAATCACTCAAGACATTCAAGAACTTCAGTTTACTTTAAAATTATAAATCAATAGTTACAATAAAATAAGCATATGCTTTATGAAATTCTTTTACGAAAATTTTTCCAAAATGGATTTTTTTTTTTTTTGTCTTTTTGAGACAGGGTCTCGTTATGCAGTTGAGGCTGGCCTTGAGCTCACTTTTGTAGCCCAGGCTGGTCTCGAACTCACACCGATCCTCCTGCCTCAGCCTCCCAAGTGCTGGGATTACAGGCATGCACCACCACGCCCGGCATCAAAATGGATGTTTTTAAATAAAAGCATTAAATTCAATATTGAAACCAGTTCAATATAAAAATAAGTACTTTACAAAGTAGGGGGGAAAAGGTGTTATTAATAATCAGTATCCTTGTATCTGAATTCTCTCTTTGCCTTGAGAGCTTGTAAATAGCAAAATGAATTAATATTTTTTCTTTAGATACTACCTGTCAAATTGGACTGAAAATGCTTCATAGGTTGAAGGATCAAATTCCATCAACTAATTGTTTCATGTACTGTACAACATCATTAAAATGCCAGTTAATGACTTCCATAAGAATTTGTATCAGATAATGTAATTAAATTCAAATCTTTTTATTAATAAAACCTTGTTTTCCTGTTTTAAAATATCTGAGTTTCACTAAGAATATAAGGTTTCTCAAATACAGTATGTAAGCACTATCATAGGTCCTCATATAACTGTCAAGGAAAGAGAATGTTAAAGCCCCCCACCCAATAAATAAATAAATAAATAAAGCCCCCAGCATCAACATTATACATCACTATTAAAACTACCTCTTTAATAAATAAACACAGATTTTAAAAACATGGCAGGGGGTAAGCCTGGATAACCTTTAACTTACTTGACATTTTTAGAGTTTACTCTATGTAGATTCAAGTGTAACTCATGAAATCATGACTGAAACCAGCTAGTAGTGGTGAAAGGAGAGACACAGAAGTCAGGCACAGCGACCTTTCACACATTTGCAGTTCTCTGACTTGGCTTTTGCATGTGTAAAAGTGAAGATAAAACAGCATACACTTCAATGGGCTTGTGAGACAGCTGAGCTTAGAAAGGCATGAAAAGAACACCTAGCTCAGGGCAAGCATCCTTTAAGCCTGGATCACACCGCATGCACACACGCGCGCACACACACACACACACACAAGCACACTGGGAAGCAGACAAACAGAGATGTGCACATTGATAGTTTTTACGTGGCTCTGGTATCCGGTCTCTGCACTATGTGTGAGTGACCAAGAGGCTCCACACGGGCAGTAATGGCCATGGGTTAAACTCAAGTCACCCAGTGAGCAGACCTGGCATTACGTCCCAATTTCATTATTATACAATAACGTAATTTGGACAAGCTCCTAGCCTAACCCTTCTGTGTCTCAGTTCCTTTACTACTTTAAAATGGGGACAGGGGCTGGGGAAATAGCTCAGAAGAATAAGTGCCTGCCTGGCAAGTGCAAGGTCCTGAGTTTGATTCCTGGTACCACCCCCCAAAAACAAAAAATAAAAACAAAACAAACAAACAAAAAAAAAAAAAAAAAGAAAGAAAAAAAAGAAAATGGGGACAAAAACTGTACCTTTCTAACTGAGTTGTTAAAATAAGTGACATACACATAAAAAGTGCTTAGCACCAGCCCAGCACATCTACTCAGTAAACATGAAATATACAACAGTCTATGATCAGAAGACAATTAAAGATAATCAGAACCCAGGAGATGGGAGGTGGGAGTCCCAAAGCCTTAAACATATGCCAAAGACTAGGAAGGAATGAATTAAAATGGCGTAACTCTGCCTTAGGTCTTGCTTTAGTCACATGGGCCACGCACAAGCTAGCTTCTGCTTCCATAAGTAGCCAATGTCTCTGACCCACAAAAGTACTGTAAAGTGGGCCAGGCAGACAGCTTAGCAGACAAAGCACCTGCTTAGGCAGAGCACAGTGGCCAGGGTTTGATCCCCAGTGTGCCGTGCCAGCCCTGACCCCGGGCATGCTTAGACTATGATTGAGATTGGGTGCCCTATAATCCCAGCCCTTTGGAGGCTGAAACAAGAGAATCAGAGTCCAATCTATATAGTGAGACCCTATACCAAATACATTAAAAAAGGCACCGTACAGTAATATGAACTAGCTAATACAGTTAGCTAGCTCCCACCTCGAGCGGTTTTGGCTTAGGTTTAGGTTAATTTTACCACACTTCAATCAGTGCTTTGAGTCCTCCACTTATACAGATGAGGATTCTGGAGCTTAGAACAGCTAAAGGGCAAGTACAGAGACACAAAACTAAGGAGGCAGAGCGGCTGCACTGCTAATTTCTGAGACACTGCAGGTCCCTGAGTCAGACTCAGCTCGGGCTAATTTGTACTGAATACAATTGCTATTCATTCATTACTTTAAAGCACCTTAATAAAGGCTGCATTCAGGAGGAATTTCTATCTAAGGCTCAGGTAACCAGAAGTTTCCATTCTCTATCTCAGTTCGGATCTTGCCTAAGCATACAAAGCACTACTTATTAAAAACTCTGTTCAGACCAGTCTTTCCTGATAATTGTTACTAAACATAGAATATTAAAAATGCTTTAAAACTTTAAAAACAGTATTTACAATGAAAAAAATGAAGTTATCTGAGGTTCCCATAACAACAACCAATAATAAAATGCATGAGCTACCTTAGGGCGGTGTCAGACGTGGCTGACTGCATGAGGTACAGGGAAAGCCACAGCGGACACAGCCCACAGGTCTGCTCCTGGGCCTGCCCAGTGAATTGCAGCCCACTCAAGCGGGGCTGTGACACTCTTCATTTCCTGGGCACGCTCCATTACTATGTTAAGGAACTTAAATGATGAAGGAGGCTATGAACTAGTTTGATGAAAAGCACACCTCTCTGCTGGGTTATTATGTCTTAAAACTTTGTAGTTTATCAAAGATGACGGGATATTTTCTAGGGCCTTCTTCTAAACTGGACTGTTATGAAGCCCTGTATTAGAAGGAGACAGCCATTTTTCATATGACCAGAACATTGCTGGCTTTTTAATGTCCAGACGACCTAAAATTACCAACTGCCTCACTATTTTCTAAGCAGTCACCTGGGCATCCTCTAGGTAGGAGGCTCACCAGATCACGTCACCAGGTGACCACCTCAGCTTATCTCACCTGGCTGATCCACTGCCTGCAGAAACTGTCCTTCCCAAAACCACGCTTACAGCATTGTCTGTTCCTCCTACTCTGTTACCACGAAAATCCAAAGGTTAACTGAAGGTTAACTTTGAGGGGGGGCTCCCTCCCCTTTAAAATACTTTGTATCATCAGCTACTATCCCTATTTTTTCACTGAGTAGGGATGCTATTTCTTTACTTTTTAAGAGTCTAGATTTAAGATTTTAATAACCAAACATACATTGTCTCTGACCTCCAACAAGTATTCAGAGTACATCTGAGCAGCTAACTCAGGTGGAGAGCAGCCAGCCCTTCAGTGCTTCCCACGGGCACGCTGCTTAAGGTGCAGGCTACAGCACCTTATAGGATCCTCCCCACATCCCTATCTGTGGCCACCAGCAAGTTTATTACACCCAGATTCCACATCCTATTGAGAGGTACTACAACTTATTAAAAATTCAATCTGATTCTGCCAACATTCAAGTTTATATTATGCACTTCAGTTAATTTCACTCGCACACAAGAGAATCAAGTTTGCACACAAAACACACGTTTCCAACGTCCTCAATGACGAGATGGCTACTAAACCACTGAGAAATACACATGCGTGTGCACAATTAGACTCTAGGCCAAATTCAGACACAGCTGAGGCACAGCCAACTGCCTAGTCCTCTGTCCTGGTAGAACTTAGGGGACTTTTAATGTTCATAAAAGCACAATGTTCCACCTTTCTCACACAATGCAGCAAAATAAATTAAGAAGTTGAACACTAACATTAAATACATATAAGCCACACCTGTGTGGCCCAAGAAACATTAAATACCATCTTGTTTCAAATACCAATTATCAATCAGTTTTAAAATCATTAAAATTCAAACATGTCTCGGACATGGCTTCCTAATAAAACGAGCCAGGAGTCCTTAAATAAAAGATGCATAATTTGCTTAATGATTCTCACATCTTTTCAGTTTTTCACTAACATTATCCAAAAGCTTTTAAGAACAGTCTACCAAGGCCTGATGAACACCATTATCTGAACTAGAAATCCATTTCTGTGGGTTATCTCTCCAGACACAACCTGTTTTCCAAGCAGAAAACAGCATTTTTAGAAATATTTATATCATTTAACATTCTGAGTTACGCTAAAAAGGTACATCATCAACCAACACTTTAACTACTGACTGAAGTGATTACATAAAGGGCCCTAATCTCAATCACAAAGATAATGTACGTCCTGAAAGGAGAAACGAGCCAGCGAAACCAGAAGCTGACAGTACAGAAGACACAGAAGAAAGCAAAGAACTGACCAGTGGCACAGGGGTCAGGAAGGGAGGGAGCACAGGGACTGGGGGCAGGAGTTCAGACTGCTGCACTCTAGATGACCTAGGTGACCTAGGTAACCAAGGAAGCAACAGGATCTAGCCCAGACAAGTAAGCAGGGTCTGACCACTTGGGCTGTGCATGTGAACTGCTCCTGGTTCCCGGGAAGAGACAGCATTGTCTATCTTCATTGATCGTAGATACTGTATTGGCAAATTTGCCAACTTGGTAAACTGGATCGGGAAACCCCATCCAAGACTCGGGGCTTCACAGATACATACAAGCGTGCTGGAGTGAGACACACAGGTCTCAGACGCCTACGCACCCACTGGGTAACACTGCCTGCTTCCGCTCACGGACTACACACAGAGGTCCTCCCCCAGCTCTGCTGTATGTGCTCTGAGTGGCGGTTTACTATTTCACGTGACTCTACCTGTACTGCTGGAGTGCCGTCTAGGGTCCCTAAGCACAAGAAGGGTAGGGGTGACTTACAGGGAAAACACAGTGTGTCAGATAAGCTTCGTTTACACACAACTTACATTGCTAGCCATAAGCTCAGTGTCAGTGAACCAACAATGTATACTGGCATTCAACAGAAGTGCACATCAAATACGATTATGTAATGAGCTGAGAAATGTTCTCACCAGAGACTCTCACAACCCTAACCTCTTATTTTCCTAAAATCAATCTTTAGTATTTACTAATTCAATGTTTGTTACAATTTTGTAAAATATGTAGTGACAACTAACCACTGACACTCCTTGGTTAATGATCAAGTCCTATAAACTGTCAGAGCTAGTAGCTAAATGAGGAACTGTAGGCAACATGTACAATATACAAAAGAAGAAAATGGTAAGAGAAAGCTCCAAGTGATGACTTTGTTATTTGCATAACTTTTACACACATTACGTTAATGTACTACGGAACATAAAACCGCAGTACTATCTTGTACAGTACCATTAGTGAAGACTACAGTACTGAACAAGTCATATTGTACAAAGGACATTGAAGCTCTACAAACAAGATGACAGACACACACAAAAATATACCAGGGTGGTGAGTTTATGTAAGTTTATGTAGCAGGTTATAGTCTGAACCAAGTGCCTCAGTTATACTCTAAACAGCCACTGAACGAGCATCAACGCAGAGGATGCTGCCTGGCAGCACTGCACCTGCCTGTGGAGCGCAAGGTCCTACACTCAACTCCCATACAGGGAAAAGAAAAGGCATCATTAAATGTGTATCTGCATAAATTTATAAACTGAGAAAAGACCTAGAAACTGCAACAACAATTTGATATTATTATGCTACCCAAGCACATGACCATATTCCCCGGTCATCTTATTTTGTTGATTTTTAACAATACTTCCATGTCAAACGAGAAAGTTTTAAAATACAAAACAAAATCTTTCTTTGGCACTTGAAGAAGTAATGCCTGATGATGCTCTGCAAAGCACAGACTTACAGACAGGAAGGGCCAAGAGGCCCTCTTGGTGCTAACATAAGCAAAGGGATAGGCAGGAACTGAGGTAACATCAAGGGAAGAAATGGGAGAAGCAAATCAGCCGACATGAAAGCAGAGGGAGAGCGAGCGAGGTCACCTGCGCTTGCAGCTTGGGCAGGGCTGACAGAAGTCATCCTCAGACGGGAGCTCTGGGAAGGGAAAGTCTGAGTCCAGTCTTATAAATATTGAGTTTCAAAACTAAGAAGGTCAACAGGTTTCAAGACCATTTCCATGAACACTGATTTCTCCACAGAGGCCTAATCACATGGTGAGATCTCAGAGGAAGAGAAGCTCAGGACAGCGCAAACGGGATTGCCAAAGGCTTCCACTTCTGGAACAGAAACACTGTGGCTTCCTCAGGGCTCCTGTAGGAAACTGAAACTGCTGTTCTAGAGAGCTCCTACTGCCTGTAATCCCTACATGCATCAGAGATAGCACTGACTCACCACAAAGACCCTAAGGTAGAAATTACAGCCTCATTTTACAGGTGGGAAACTGGAGAAGACAAACATTAAACATACTGCATCCAAAATAGCAGCAGAAGCACTTCAAACTCCAAAGGATTTTAGAATATAAGAAACAAATAATGAGACACTGAAGTAGGGGATAAACAAGAAATCTATTTGTATTTCATACATACATCGTGCACACAGCTGGCGGTTAATTTTATGAAATTATTTTTTAATTACCTGTGCTTTGACAGTGGCCTGCTACAAATAGCTGTGGCATCCTCTCATCTGGCAAAATGTTTCAGATTTCTGAGCACTGTACACTTCATTTTCTCAGATTTAGGGTATTACAAAGGTAAATAACTAGCCTAAAATCACTCTAAGAGTCATGCTAGCACAGGTTAATGCAACTGAGCAAATATGGGAGTCACTTTCTTGAAATAATATACAGATTGGAAAGGGGACACAGATGGAAGGAGATGATGGCTCTACATACGGGAAGGAATGCCACAGGAATCGGACAACAAAGCTGTCCTTTAGTGGTGAACCATTCTCAGGTGGCAGAAAACCTTGTGTCAACACCAGGTCCCTTTTTGTCCAGTACTATTTCCTTTCTTCAGATGCCTTGGCCCTGGCCTTTTACTTTCTATATAGTCTCGCTTGGTCAGCTAATGTATTCCTGGTTCTTTGACCATTTCAAGGTAATGTTCAAAAGCACAGGCCTGAGTGCAAAATATAAGCCACTGCCATCTCACCTGGCCATTTGATCATCATCTTATTAGTTACTGAAGGAAGCAAATCTGGGCCCCGGGTACGTATTTTATAAAATAAGAATACTAGTTATCTTTATCACAAGATTATTGTCAGAATTAATGGAATATACAAAGAACTTAGGGGATGGAAAGATAGCTTGGTGATCTAAGTACCTGTCTGGCAAGCACAAGGATCCAGGTTCCAGCCCCGATACCACATACTGTGCCAGCCCCACAAACCAGACACGGTGGCACATTCCTATAATCTCAGTGCTTGCCAGACTCAGACAGGAGGATCACTACAAGTCCAAATTGTGAAATGAGATCTTGTTCCAAATAAATAAAAGGTTTTTTTGTTTTTTGTTTTTTTAAAAAAAAAAAAAAAAAAGAACAGAAGCCAGGTGTGGTGGCACACGCCTGTAATCTCAGCACTTGGGAGGCTGAGACAGGAGGATCAGTGTGAGTTCAAGACCAGCCTGGGCTACAAAAGTGAGCTCAAGGCCAGCCTGAACTGCATAGTGAGATCCTGTCTCAAAAAGACAAAAACAAACAAACAAACAAAAAAAAAACAGAACAGTACTTAGTAAAAACTTAAGCTCAAAAAATATTATCTACTTTGCCTAACTGTACAGTTTGCCCAAAATTTATGGAGCTGTGAGTGTGAAATTAGTTGTCTGTCAAAGTGAATGCTTTTGAAAAACATTCCAGGCAGGGTCATTTCCTCTGTCCTGATTACAGCTAGCACAGGCTCCTACCTGTTCAGGTCCTCTCTGGCAGTGACTAAACAGCCAGCAACCACACTTACAAAAATGTCTGCTATTCTCTTGCTTACCAACTGTCAATAGTTCCCTAACGCTTACAGAGAGTCTGGTCTCCTAGACGACACTCAGGACTGCTCACAGGCTACCTTTAATCTGTCCTCTGATTCCCTTCTAGCCAGGTCTCTGAGAGCTAGGGCCACACTACATGATTCACTGCGTCCAGTACATGATACTGAACTTTAAGAGACTGCAGTTCACTGTATGCAGTGTTCTTTAGGTCTAAGAAAACTGTCCTTTCCATCCCTGGACCTAAAAAGCTATTTGTCCTTCAAAGCCTGGATGAAATGCTGCATTACTCATTTATTCAAAGTGATAATTTACTGAATACCACAATGTACACGGAAAATCATGTGAAAATAAGGATTAAACAAGACACAATGGAACAACATTTAGTAAATACATCTCTAAATAGAGACACAGAGTAGAACATAAAAACAAAATAGCATGGCACGAGTGGTATGAGGCAGAGAGAACAGAGTGATGCCTAGGCTGGAATGCATACAATACCGACTTTTGTCTGTATACCACCATTGCTCAATTGGACCAAGATCCTGACAACTACTATTCTTGGCCTGTTTTCTCATACTGGGGATTGAACCCAAGGTCTTCACAATGAACTATAAACCAAACTTTCTTCTTTCTTTTTTAATTTTAAGACAGGGTCTCACCATGTTGTCCAGACTTTACTTGAACTTTTCATCCTCCTGCTTCTCCCTTCCAGAATGCTGGGATTACAGCCATGTGGCACCACGCCGGATAACCTTTTAACACTACTCGGGCCGTTGTATTATGGTCCTGTGTTTAATGTCTGTCCTCCCTGAAACTGTAAGGCAGACATCTGTGAATCCTTTGCATCCTCAACACTAGATACGACAGTAACAAAAGGGCACAAATAGTCTTCAACTAGAGAAACGGGTTTCTCTACCTTACGCTGGAAATCGTCCTAATGACGTACCTGGTCCAAGACAAGCGTATCTCAGAACCTAATCCGCATTTTTAACAAGGACTGAAAAGTGCCAATGCCGTAATTCCCGCCAACGACGACAGCAGCCCCTCTCGGCGTCCCCACCGCTCCTCTCAGAGCCGCGGTCGCCCGCGCGGCCGAAAGCTCAAGCACTCGCAGCACAGCCCGGGAACGTTACCTCCGCTGTCTGAAGCCTCTCGGACCTCATCGTCCAGCTCTGAGGCCACAGCCCTGGCCAATACTTTCGTCGTCGTTTTCTTCCTCTTCTTCAGGGACTTTTTCAGCTTTTTCCCCGCAGTCACACGTGAATCAGGCATGGCGGCCGCCATCTTGCCTACCCGGAAGTGTTTCTCAACCAGTGTACGGCTAGCAACACAAGGAGCTTCCGTAGCGAGTTCCGTTGATACAAGGTTCCTCTCAGCGATTTTCTGAACATGGACCGACAAAAGACGTCTGAACTGCCAAGAGTCGCTGCATGAAATTGCGGCCAGGGTAAAAGTCCTTGGCATGGACGGTCAGGGCCAAAGCTCGGGCTAGCAGGGACCCGACCCCCGGCCCCAGCACGGCCCCTTTACGCTCTCTTCCTATTGTTTCCTACAGGGCTCTGGTGCCGTGAACGCACAGCTGCAGAACAGGAAACGCTGTCGGGGGACAGTGTTGCCGGCTGCGCATGAGAAGCTAGGGACCTTTCCTCTCCTAAAATACTGGCTCTCTAAAGAAAGGGACCGCATTTCATTCCATATTGTACCCCAAGTTAACCGTAGGACTTGATCTGTACAAAGAGCTCGAAAAATAGTTTCAAACGAATGAATAAATCAAAGACAATGTAACTGCTGACCTGGTTAATAATCAGACAAGAAAGCAAACCTCATGCTTGGTATGTTGCAGGCCAAGAGTGTTTAAAAGGCTTTCCTTAACTGAGTAGAATGAGTCTTTAACACCTAAAATTCCTTATAAAGAGAAGAAAAAATCTTAATTTTGACACTTTATAAGTTTTTCCGATATCTGTATAGGATATGAATGAATATTTAGATCTTTTCAGTAGTGGTGAAAAACAGAAGGTGAGTGAAAGTGTGCTGCAGATATAACGGGAAAAAGATCGGATGGAAAAATGCAGTGATAACCGACAAAAGGGGTGCGCGTTGGTCATACCCTCGGGAGACTGGCTCTCGCCGTTCCGCTAGTGTCCTTTCACAGTGCTGGTCTGGAACCTACTTACTTCTGCGTTGTTTTCCTGGTGTTCTGTAATGAGTTCCAAACAAACTTGAAAAAGCATCAAAGAAAATATAGAGAAGGAAGCAAAGAACAAGAGAAAATATATTTCAGCGTTACAATGGAAACGATATTCCAACATACGAATCTTGTTGCTTTTGCATTAGTATGTAAATAGTATCTGGTGACCCGGAAGAGATACTTTCATTATTTCACATACTAGAAAAAGAGTTTATATTTAATAATTGTAATGTGTTTAGTCGCAACTTTAAAAATTGCCACAGAGTTTTTTGATGTGTTATACATTCAAATGTTCATCAAATTAATATAACATAGATTCCAGGCTTTTTTTTTCTTTTTTTTACTTAGAAATCAAATTTTAGAAATGTATTAGACTGATCAGGGAGAAATGAGTGGTAATTTATTTAATCTTAATCGTCAGCCAGGGAGCAAGGTAAGTATTACTGCTCAGACTTGGGCAGATTAGATGCTCCACGTTGCACAGCCACTAGGGGACAGAGTCGCACTCACCCCTAAGCCACTGCCTACGCAAATGGTTGTGCCGCAGTACTGTGATACCTTGGTTGTCCCGTGGTTCCCACCTCAAACTTTCCACTGATCAAAGCAGCAAAGCAGCAAAAATACTGATAACATTTTTCTCACTGTTTATAAATTTTCTCTTAAAATGAAAATTCAACTTGAAGACACACATACAAAATGGAGTCACTGAAGCACTGCTCTCGCCTAGACAGCATATAGTGCTTGTCTTAATGTGTTAAAAGTCACCCTTGTGCTTTTTCAGTGCTTTATTTGCATAAAATATCACAGCCATCAATTCAAGGATAGCTAGTGACATAACAGTAAGGCTAAGAGGAAAACTGTGAGAACCACAGTAGCATTTAAGAAAGAAATCACTGTGATGTTCAAGTCCTGGGAAAATGAATGTATTAGTATACTTTTTGGTCCTCAGAACTAATTATTTGGTTCTTCATTATTTCTAATGGGAAAGATATGTTCAACTTTCTAACTTTTTGGTGTTTGAACACAAATTTGGAGTAAATTGGTTCGACAACCAAAGTATCACTGTACTTAAAAGCATAAAGTAAAAATAGGCAATAGAAACTTCTGGTAAACTTCAGCATTTGTAAATTAGGGACAGCCTCTGTCCTTATAATGGTCCAAAATACAAGATTTTAACAGAATTTAGGCTGCATCATGGAAATAACTAAAATCACCTACATGCTTGTATAAGAATTGTATTTTAAAAATCCTGTGTTCGTTTTGAGCTAACACAGTTAGCAACCCCTCAGCTCTGAATTCACCCTTTGGGCCTGCTCTGTGAAAATGTGGCTGGGTTCTGTAACATTTGTCTTTACCTATTAATTGAATGCTAAATGTTGTCAGTAGAGGTCATTGACCTGATGCGGTAAGAAGAAAATCCTGCCCTGTGAGCTTCGTCGTTCTTCTCCGCAAAGGCCGGTGGAGGCTTCTTCAGCCTGTGACTCCTGAAGGAGCCCTGGGTTCCTAGCACTAGGCTCCTGTCACTCAGAGGGCTCCCCCAGCACCTGGCTTCTGCAGGGCCCAGCAGCCACGGCAGCCTTCTCATGCACCTCCCCACAGAACGCTTTCCACACAGCCCTTGCCCTGCCACAGCTGTCCTGGGCACTTCTCCACAGAAAGAGACACCTGATTCTAAAGTTTACATGTACCTCTGGCAGAAAACAATTCTGAAAAAGGATCAAATTGAAGGACTAAGACTACTTGATTTCAAGATTTATTAGAAGCCTATTGTGAGCTGGGTGTGGTGGTGCACACCTAGAATCCCAGCACTCCAAAAGCTGAGACTGGAGGATCAGTGTGAGTTTGAGAGCAGCCTGGGCTACAAAAGTGAGCTCATGGCCAGCCTGAACTGCATAGCGAGACCCTGTCTCAAAAAAGACACACAAGAAAAGCCCATTGTAAGTGACAGCCAGATAGCTCAGAGAACTAAAGTGCCTGTTTAGGCAGGTCAGGGACTGGAGTTCAGTCCCCTGCTGAGTGCCATGCTGGCCCATGCCCCCTGGACATGCTGAGATGGTGACCAAGACTGAGTGTGGTGGCACACACCTGTAATCCCAGAGCTCAAGACTGAAAACAGGCGGAGTCCTATCTGTGCAGGGAGGCCCTGTAGATCTTGTACTAAATACATTTTTAGAACACAAGCTCGTTGCAATCAAAATAATGTAGTGTTATGTCAAATAAAACAAAGAAACATAATGGAGAACCATGAAACTAAGACATAGACGTACATAAACAGAAAACTGACAAAGACACAGCGTTCAATGTAGGGGAGAAAGGACAGTAATCCCAATAAATATTGGAGCGCATGGACGTCTACATTTTAAAAGACTATACTTCAGTCTATATCTCACATTTTATGCAAAACTTGGCTCGAATGGAATTGAACCAAACATAAAGACGCAACTATAAAAATTCTGTAAGAAACACAAGAATAATCCATTGCACCCTTGCTTAGGCAAAGATTTCTTAGGCACAATAGCAAACACATGATTCATAAAAGAACAAATGTATAAGTTGGGCCTCATCAATGTAGAAAACTTACTCCTTGAAGGACAGCATTTTGAGAATGAAAAGACAAACTTAGGCTGGAAAATGTGCAAATATATTTGATAAAGGACTATAAATAAACAGCCAAAACTCTGTATTAACAAACACTTCATCAAAATAAATACACCACTAACAAAAGAACACATGAAAAATTGTTCAGCATCTCTAGTCACTAGGAAAATGTAAGTGAAACATAAGATGGGACTGTGCACCGTTTACAGTGACTGAAATCAAGACTAATTATTCTGAATATCGTAAGGAACCTAGAACTTGCATACATACACTGTTAGTGAGGAAGTTAAATGGCCAATCACTCAGCAAACAAGTTGGAAATTCCTTATATTGTATATGAATATTCATAGCAGCCTTGTTTATGATGCTCAGTACATTAGCCTTCTTGTGGTTAGAAAAAAATATGTCCAGGGCCGGGCGTGGTGGCTCACGCCTGTAATCCCAGCACTTGGGAGGCTGAGGCAGGAGGATTGGTGTGAGTTCGAGACCAGCCTGGGCTACAAAAGTGAGTGCAGGACCAGCCTCAACTGCATAGCGAGACCCTGTCTCAAAAAGACAAAAAAAAAAGAAAAAAAAAAAAGAAAAAAATATGTCCAACTCGCACACAACTTAAGGAATGAAAGGATTTTTTTGGCTTACAATTTCAGTGGGTTTGGTCCATGGTTAGTGACCTCCAAAGCAGAAATGGCACCACAGAATCACATGGCAGGGGAAAGCTATGGGTAGCCAGGAGATGGAGGGAGAAGAAAGGAGCGAGGGAGGAGAATGTACCCTCAGCATTCCGCCTGAGTGGCCCACCCCTTCTAAGCAGGCTGATTTCCAAATGTGAGAATTTGATGGAATACTTGGGACCTGAACCCAGCACTGAGCAGCTGAAGTGTCTCCCAGCAGGCAAAGGCATAAGTGAGTTGTACAACCATACAGCAGTGGGCTAAGTGATATGGAGGCATGAACAACTGACCTACAGGGTGATGAACAGTGAACTGCCACATGCTTATGACAGACCCCCACCAACAGTGTATGCTGCGTGGTTCCAGTTACATTAAACTCTAAGAAACATGTAAACCAATTCATAGTGAGAGAAATAAAATCAGTGACTGCTGATTTTAAAAGGGTTTTAAAAGGCCATGAAGGGGTGGGGTTATCAAAGTGCATGAAAATTTTCTGAATGAACACCAAAGTTATTATCTACATTAGAATGATAGTTACACAGAGCATATATATATATATATATATATATATATATATATATGTAATATGTTACACTTAATTACATGCAGTTTATTATGAATTCATTATGCTTTAATGTATGTGATATAAACTTACACATGTAATTTAAGAAATACATCAAGAAATAGAAATATGGACTGAATATGTGGGACATATATGGTTCCACTGACAAGCTCATGAACGTTTTCATTTTGCTTTTGTTTGTGCATTTATTTCTTTTGGCTGTAAAAGAAGTCCAGGCTTTCACAGAGAGCAAACTAATCAAGCAATGGCCATGACTCATCCAGACGGCTGACACTGACAGAAGTTCTACAAAGCACTGTAAATGGTTTCAAGGGAAATCCTGAGGGGATTTGACGGACCTTGAGAGACACAAAAGTTCCATGTTTTGTTATGTAGGTCTTGCTTTAACTTGTCCTTAACCACCCAGCAGAGAAGTTTAACCATACGGCATAAAACATAAAGCTAGATTAGCATGCTGAGCTGTAAAAGACTTACATCAACAGCTTCCAACATTGCCAGTTCTGCCAGTAATTCATTGCAATTATGGAATACTGCACTATGTATACAACTACTTTCTCTTAGTTCAATCAGAAGAAACTTTTTGTACTAACAATGATTTACATCCTATGCTCTGTATAGCTACTATGAGGACAACAATATGCATTATATCAATTATTGGGAATGTACTACTAATGTGTTTTGAAACTGTCACATTGTTATTTCTTATTAAAAGTAATAAAATAAATAAGTCCAAATATGTAAATCAATAATGAAATCTAAGATACTTTTAGCAAATTGACTGGTATTACGATACATATTTTTTTAAGTGAACTTCCTATGAGAAACAGTAATTTCATTTGCAGAAACCTAGCTTAAGCAATCACGACAGAACAGAAGAAAGATTTGATCTGAAGGTGCTTATAATTCGGGTCTAAAACAGTAGTGCTTATCATTTCAAGTGATGAAAACACATGAAATGTAGTTTTTTTTTAAATTAAGGACTTACTAACTCAACTCCGTAGTCCGTAGATGCAATATCATAGAAACATTAAAAATATCCTGAAGAGCACACAAGCACAGGGGTAGTACCTGTGTTATGCTATTAAGTAAAATAAACATTAAATTTACTTTTCCCAATATATTTCTTAAATGTACTCACAATGCACTCATGCCCCACAAACAAAGACGGAAAGGCTTGGGAGAGCTGCTTCCCCTGCTCGCTTCTGGCTGGGTGAGCAGCCGTCGCCTCCTTCCCCCGTGCTAGAGCCTGCGCGCTGCCTAGATAACTGTCAAGGAGAAACGAATCTCACTGAGCGTCCGTTGCCCATTGCATATGCTGTGCCTTTCTATGCTATTTAATTTAAAATAATAAAGTACAACTAAAACGCCAGTTTGGGGTCTACAACCACATTTTTGAACACCTAAGTGAAGATGATGTGCTTAGGCAAGTGAAAAAAATCTACAAAACTTATGTTTATTAGAATAAATAACTTCTAAGCAAAGCTTTATTTACAGAAATAAGGAAGTCTGGAGAACTAACAGTGTGAAGAATATCACAGCAGCTAGTGAGGAATAAGAAGGATAAAAATGGAAATAAAAAGAAAATCTTTTTATAATATCCAAAGATATAACTTATGAAACTTTAAAATTTTTTCATAACTGTAGTTTTGTGCAGTGATTTTATCAAATGCTTCAAAACATCTGTAGCCCTTACTAATCAGCCGAACACAACTATTTTGTTTTTATCAGATGCAGGTGAGGAGGTTGCCAGAAGTAGTGGACACCACGTCCCTCTACGAAGGGCGACCAGAGAGGAAATGACGTTCATAGAATCTGAGGAAATCTGCCTCCTATTCTTGTCAGCCTTCGGCCCAGCACCCATCCAGCTCTGTCCTTGGTGGAGCCCCGAGTTGTCCTGTTTCAGCCTCCCCCATTCGCAGCTGCATGGTTGTCTGGTTACTTCTTATTCACTGCTGGGACAAAATACCATTCAACCAGAGGAAAAGGATGGAAAAGTTTATTCGGCTCACAGTTCATGGAGGTTTCAATCCATACTTGGCCGGCTCCAGGCAGAGTGCACATGGCAGAGAGCAGGGGCTCACGGCAGCCAAGAACAGTGACGACAGCCGGGCAACAGCTGCGGCTCCTAGCCAACCTCTCTCCCGTCCTTACTTTATATACCACCTCCCTCCCCTGGAGTGGGGGTGTAGAGCTCACACAATGGTCACGCCCTCCTCTTGCACAGGATGAGGATGTTTACAGAGTAAGAACCCTTGCTCTCTGCTGAGTCACTTCTAAACTTCTCAATTTGACACCCTGTATCAACCAATACGGTAGTGCTCCAGATGTTGGCCTCACATTTAAGGTTCAAGGCTGAGCCTCCTTGCTCCACAGGTAACCACTGTGTGGAGAGAAGTGGCCGAATGGAGGAACGGCCCTTAAGAGGGTGGCTTGCTCACTGCAAGGGGACAATCACAGACAGGGGTAGGTTTTCTTCTTCCCCTGAACAATGTTGCTCTGCTGCTTCCTGAGCTGGGCAGCTGCTGCCCGCTCCGGCCCTCCAGCCCGCAGGTGCCCACTGTGAATTCTCCCATCTCTGATCCTAGAACTCAGTCTAATGAGTCCTCTTGCATAATTTATACACCTATATAGGAGCTGGGGAGATAGTTCAGTGGAATAAATGCTTGCCTGATAAGCACAAGATCCGGAATGAATTCGATCCCTGGTACCACCATAAATAAATAAATAAATAAATATGTATTATGATATGCATATATGATGAAATGCTGATTCTGTTCCTTAGAGAACTCCCATTGGGATTGAATTTAAACATAAGTCCCTTAAAAAGATGATTACAGTGAATGAGTCACATGGGTGAGTCCCCGCCTCCAGAGAATCTACGTCCTTATAAGAAGAGGAACAGGTACCAGGGAAGTGTGCAACAGAGAAAAGCCTTGCCAAGACACGGTAAGAAGGAGGCTGGCTGTGATCCAGCAGAGGAAGTCCACGGGGGCGCCCACCCTGCTGGACTTGACCTTGTACGTCCACCTTCTCGAGCTGCCAGCAAGTAAAATTCTATGGGTTAAGCGTCCCAGTCTGTGGTCTCTTCTTGTGGCCGCCCAGAAAACTAACGCCCTTGCCCTGTATCTGCCCTTTCTGTTAGTAAGATAAATGGGGTTGTTGTGTCCACCGATTTGCAATCAGTCAGATCTTCTGTTCCTTGCATCCAGAAAATCATTGCACTGGATACACAGTGTGACCTTGGTGGAGTTGTTTTAGCTTTAAAACAGGGAAAGGAGTTTCAGGTTCTTTACATTTAAATGTGAAGAGGCTGAACTGAATAACATCCAGCCAGCACTTCTGCGCCGTGGTGGGAGAAGTTTCCAAGTCTTTGGGTTCCCCAAGCCGTTTTCCTTCCATCTACATTCTGTAATTTGTGGCTGGATTTCAGGCCTTTCCTAAGATACCTAGTAATAATATTATGCAGTTAATAATTATGCCTTTGTTTTGTTCTAAGCTATTTCTTTATTTCTTTATTTTACTTATTTATCAGGTACGGGCGCTCACTGCACAGCTCAGACTCACAGTGGTCCTTCTGTCTCTCGGCCTCCCCACCGCTGGGATGACAGGTGCACACTTCCACACCTGGTTTCAGTGGCTAGCACAGCGTACCTGGCAGCATGGCATGTGGCGTCAGGGACTGAACCTGGGTCCTTGCACTTATCAGACAGACACTGAGGCTGCTGAGGTGTCTCCCCAGCCCTGTTTTGCCCTAAACTAAACACATTTAAAGTAATAACAGAGTGCAATAAGTGTAGGTATGAACATAAATTCTCTTTTGTAGAAATGGCTTTGAACACAGCTAAACAGATATAAACTTCCTTTTTGAGAAAGGAACAGCCAGAATTGCGATACCTGTGCATGTACAGAATACTCTGGCTCCTACTGGGGCAAATGAAATTACTCACAATAAACTTTCGTGTGGATTATAAGGCTTTTGAGAGCTGGGGGGAAATGAAGCTACATCCCGAACCACTGTGTCCCAGAGTTCTGTTGTGTGACACATCTGACTCCTGCAGCTCCTGCTGTAAAGATACGTGTGTCTGAATCCTTCGGGGCATCTTCTAAAAGGAGATATCTTTTCTTGCTATCGTTACTCTCCTCTACCACCGAGCTCCTGCTCATGGTATAATTAAATGCAGGCAGGAGCTTCATCAGTCCTAAGCAGTCGGAGCTCCTCATGCTATGTTTGGCCATTCAGAAGCAACCCGTACAGGAGACAGGGACAGCTTACCTCCCCGAGCTGATGTTAAACGACAAAGTGGTGAATATTGGCAAGACTAATAGGCTTCATTCCATTTGAGCAAATGACTGCTGGACTCCTGCTCTCACTGCCTGCATTACGGAGACAGGTACGCTCGTGCATCAAGGAGACTTGCTCCACCTTGCATGAAACCTCTCCGTTAAAAGCCCACGTGGTCTGGGGAGTGAGCAGCCACTTGGGCAACAGTCAGCCCCAGTGACAAGGCTTGCCCCGCCTTTGGGTACAATCAAGCAAGCCAAGTAAAGCTCTCTCGTGGCTCCTGCCAGACTTGCAATTCGGCTGGTGCAAAGTGCCCCAGGAGTTGTATGGGAAGAATGGCTACTTCCTTTCTACCCAACCTGTCTGCTCTGAAAAACCAGGGACACAGTTGAAAGAGTAAGGTTCCAGAGTCCAACCTGTGCATCTCAGCCTGCTGAAGCGGAGTGGATAGATCATTCAGGACAGGTGACTGTTCAGAGGCAGCCTTCCTAGCCATTTCATTCATTCATTCATTCATTCACTTCATTCATCCTTTCATTCATTCAACAGATATTTACACAGCGTTTTGTCTTGTGCTCTGTAGATTCCCAGCGAGATAGATAAGATCCATGTTATCATGATACTTATGATCTATGGGAGCAAGGTAACAATAAATACTGCAAAAATAAAATAAGTAGCTGCAGGCAGTGGCATCAGCAAGATAGTGACCCAGAGTAAGCGAATACAGAACAGCTGGGGGCAGGGTGGCAGCGGCAGTGAGACGCTGCGTGGAAGGGTCCTGGTGATGCTTAGAAGAGGAGATGTGGTGTGGGAGGTGAGCCGTGTGGAGCAGGCCCTGGGATACCCTGAGGAAAGTTTCCGGAAGTCAGCAACTATATCCAAGGAGCAAGGGCAGCATAAGCAGAGGCGGGGCGGGGAGCAGGGACCGGTGGACACCCTGAAGTGACAGGGTGAGAGTGGGCCAGAGTATGTGAGCCCTCCAGAGCCAAGGCAAGAGCCCTTTCGCTGCCAGGAGCCAAGAGACTCTCCTGAAGAGGATAACGACAGGGTCCAAGCTGGCTTCCGAAACGGTCCCACATTCTGCTGAGGGAGCCGGATGAGGACCCTGCCATCAGAAGACCCCTCCTCCCCCTGTGGTCTCCCCTCCTGATTCCTGATACGGGGGTAAGATTTCAGCACATAACTTAGAGTAGGATTCAATATTGAGTCTATTGAAACATTTGAGATGGTGGTTAAGTGTTTTTACTGCAGTGAGAAGCAGAACCTATGGATGAGAAGTGCAAATTTGGAAAGGACCGTGTTTAAGTCTAGGAATGGGTGAGGCTTATGGCTCAGTTATTCTTCTGTCTTGCTGGAACGAATGCCCAATCCTCAAGATGTATTTAGCTCGCAGTTCCTGGAGGTTTTAGCCCATACTCAGCTGGCTCCAGCCTGAGGGCTGCAGATCTTGGTGGACACAAAAGCCAGAGAACAAGAGGGGGAAACAGCAGCACAGCAGCGGCAGGCGCAAAGCTGCCTCCCTCCTGCGGCATCCAGGCTCTCTGCCCCAGGCTGGGTGCAGCACTCGTACCCATAATCCCAGCGGATCATGACTTGATCACATGCTCTAGAAGTCCACCCCACGGCTGCATGAGGCTGTAGAGGGTCAGTTAGACACAAACCACAACAGGTTTCTTTGCTAAGAAGCAAAGAAAAAAGCAGGGACCTAGGATGGAGAGAATTTTCCTTCCATACACAAAAGCCTGGCTTCAAGCCCCAGTACTGAGACAACCAGAGAAAAGAAGGCAAAGTCCAGTGATCGACAAGAGCTTTGGTATTTCGAGAGAAAAGAGATAGTATATGAAGTATTCACATAGGAAAAAGTATATCATTAGGAAAGAGGGAAGGCATTTCCAACAGTAAGCTCTGGTTCTGTTAAGTGATGTAGTCAGGTCTTGCCAGGTGGGGGTAGGGGTGTGATGGTCAGATTTGTTTCAAAGTGAAGGTTACTACGGAACTGTGGTGGTTGATACATTGTGTCAACTTGAGGAAGCTTGGCTGCATCAGCTCCACAGGTTCCGGGCTATGGGGCTCCAGCCTGTAGGATGCAGAGGGTCTGCCCTGGGATGTCAGTGGGCCCACCGTGGAGTGTAATTGGTTCCACCCTAGGGCCGGAAGGGCTACCCCAGAGTGACTCAGCACAAAAAGTGTATAAAAAGCAGTTGAGGAAGACTTCGTGCCGCCCTACCTGGCCCACTTCCTTGGAGAAGTCCTGATCCTCGGAGGAGTTTGATCTTCCCACCCGAATGTGGAGGAGAGAGGCTTGATGGACGCCACAGCTATTGCTCCTTCTCTGCTCTTCATTGTTTTTGCTGCCAGGAACTGCTGCTGTTTGCCTTGGAGCCGGCGGAGTACGGACTGAAACCTCCACAAACTGTGAGCTAAATAGACCTTTCCTTCCTTCATTTTTAGTGTTGGGTATTTGTCCCAGCAACGAGTAAAAAGTGACTAAGACAGGAACTTTTCCAGAGTTTAATGGAATGGGGGGGGGGAAGCCCTGGCAACAAGGACTAAAACTTCCCCGACTGCAGAATCACACAGGGCTGAATAGGATGTGTGCTCGGTTTCTCCTAGACACCACCAGTGTCACCACAGAAAGCGGAGAACACTGGCTTATCCTGCCGAGCTGCTCCACAGCAGAGGCGTAACTGTTACCTGCTAGACCCCACACAGCCCTGGAGGAGGGGACGTGGAGGTCGGATAGGTGCTCCGTGGGTGCCTCTCCCCACCAGGTCCTGCTCTTTCCACCTCTTTCCGCCTTGCTCTGCTATGTCCTCGCTGGCAGGTCTCATGGTGGCCTTGTGGTCTTCCGGTCTCTACTGACACAGGTGTGGTGAGAGCCTGTGTGAAGGAGTAGGACCCTGCCCCAGTCGGCCTCCACCAGTGTGGCTAGGGGAATCAATATGTCAAATGCCTGCTGTTTCCAGCAGGCAGGCAGCGGACAGAAAATCAACTCTTCTCCCTCAGCCGTCTGGGGCGCACCTATGGCAGCGCTGCTAGCCACTTCTGTGTGGCAGGTGGCAATGGATGGAGGGGAAAGAGCAGCTTTTCACAGAGCATCAAGTCCCTTTCAAGGAGAGCTAAGTCCATGCTCCTGCAGGTGAGGTCTTGACACTTGCTGTATTGAAGGTCACCCTGGTGGTTCTGATTCACAGTGAGGGTGACAGTGTGACAGCGTCGCGTCGGTACAAACGCAGAAGACCCAAGACGGAGGAGCTAACGTCTCAGTGAGTAAGGGGCTGAGCGCGGAGGCCGGCAAAGCAGGTAGGGAAGCTGGGACCCCAAAGAAGAGAAGCCGGACTGGCAGGAAGAAGCCTGAAGAGTCCTCAGGTTGCATTCACCTCCCCATGAGAAGGGCCAGTCACAAGAACGTGGGCAACAGCGTGAGAAGATTCCTGAAGGAGGGCTTGCTGATGACATTATCCTCCTGTGGACTTCCCAAGGGTAGTGAAGCACAAAAGGCCTAGTGCATGCTTGCAGCTGGAAAGCAAGGAGGGTGTTGGGAACACAGCAAGCTCTGTGGCATTTGGGCTAGCTGTGTCAGCCTGGCTGGCCCTGGGAGCTGCTAGCGGGATTGGCAGCGCCACTTCTGGGTGTGTCTGTGAGCGAGGTGGAGATCTGACCCGGGGGTGCTACCCCTTCCTTAGATCCTACCTTGCATTTGTGAACTGTGTCCGGTTAACAAATATTCGTTGGGTGCTTTTTATTGCTGCACACTAAGTGTCCAAGATTTAGGTGAGAACAAGGCAGATAAAGACCTTCTTCTTCTGGATATTACATTCTTATAAAATGAGGTTGATAAGAATCCAACCAAGAAAAACTAAGAATGATGAGCAGTAATGATTCTCTGCAGGTTGCTACGAGAGGACGGTAGGAGCCGTGGTGCTAAAGGGTGGTAGGCACTTCTGAATGGACAGAGGGAGAAGGGCACTGTAGGAAGGGAGGTGGCTGCTTAGAGGAGGCTGAGCATGGAAGGACTGAGGAGCAAGCTGTCCTGGGGCGGGCTCAGAGGCCCTGAGGCAGGAATGGACATGGCCTGTGTGAGATGCGAAAGGTAACCAGCATGGTGGGCAGAGGGAACGAGGAGGAGGATGGAAAGAGAAGGAGAAGGAACCAGGGCGGGGGCACCGCATCGGGGTGCTCAGGGAGCCCTCCAGAAGCACGCGGATGTCAACCCCCACTGAGAGCGGTGAGGAAACAGCGGCCTTAGACTGAGCACGGTGTGGGGGGCCAGCGCTTTCCTTTTGAAAAATACACATTTGTTCCTTTTAAGTGAAATTGGAAAGGGATTGAAAAAATCAATATAATTGAAATATCTATAACAGGCGGTTCATATACATCAGTATGACTCAATTTCTCATGGCTTTTGTTTGCGACATCAGGAATTGAGCATGGGACATTTGTACTAGGCTGTGTTCCCAGCCTCTTTTTAATTTAAAAGAAGAAATTTTGAGACAGGGTTTTATTAAATCACTAAGTTCCCCGGGCTGGACTTTAACTCTTGATTCTCCTTGCCTTAGCCTTTCAGAATACTCGGGCCACAGTCGCGTACCACCATATGTGGATATAAAGGTGTTTGAGTATTTTATTTTTAAAAAATATATATTTGGTGCAGGGTCCCACCATGCAGCTCAGACCCGTAGTGATCCTCCTGCCTCAGCCTCCCCAGCGCTGGGATTGCAGGCGTGTGCCCCTAGACCCAGCCTCTGTGGCTTGCTCGGCATGCCTGGGGGTGGGGCTGGTGTAGCCTGTGGTGCCTGGAATTGAACCCTGGTCCCTGCAATTGCCTAAGCAGGCACTTAGGGGCCCAAATATTTTCAGGATAACTCATGTATGCTTTTAGTAAGGTTAGTATTTTCATTTATAATTTCCCACAGGTCTAAAAGGCTTGCAACTTGGTTTTCTTTCTTATGGTGTGGAGCTGAATGCAGTTGCGTTGTACTTGATACAGCAAATCAACACGCCATGTCCTTTGTGGTCTCTGAAGTTTATTCTGTGAAATGGGAGCAGTTGGTTAGAGAAAACTTGGAGAGAAAAAGCCAAGTAAGGAAGGGAGGGACCCTTGGCTGAGGCACACAGCTGCCGGTAGAACCCTCGGCGGTGACCCAGTGGCCCTCTAACTTAGAGGAACTCACTTTGCATAATAATATCGTACCACTTCCTCCTGGGTCCCAATGATATGATTCTGGTTTTTACAAAGCAAAGGAAAACAAAGAGGAACTTATAAGTTAGCCATAGAACGTGTTTGTATTTTTGGGTTTTATTCTTTGAACAGCCCATTGAATAAAGTTTAAGAGCTGTAGGCTAAAAGTTGCATTGCTCATTTGGGTCGAATGATAGCTGGGTTCCAGGGCCAGGCCTGGCAGACATCTGTACACCCAGTTTTCCAAGGGAAGGCGCTATGCCTTGGGCTTGCTATGTCTTACAAAACACTAACTTGGAAACCACACGGACGAGCTAGGCCCACAGGCATGGCAGGTGCCGGCTCTGCCCCTCCTACAGTGCTGCTCTCCCTCTCACGAGTAGCCCTGTGCACACCCTGCCAGCGTTCCTCATTTGGGTCAAGGCTCTGTTTGTGCATACAAAAACTTACCCAATGAGCTGGGGAGGTAGCTGCACCATCTAAGCACCTCCGTGGCAAGCGCAAGGACCCACGTTTGACCTCCAGTCTACATGACGTGCCAGCCCGGAAGACTGGGAGCACCATGCTGGGCATTGAACCAGGTGTGGGGGTGTGTGCCTGTAATCCCGGTGCTGAGGAGACTGAGAGAAGAAGAGCACTGTGAGTCTGGTCAGGGTCGCGAGACCCTGTAACAAATGAAAAAATAAATGGAAATTTTCAGATATGCAAAGGAAACTCATCAATCAACATGTACCATCGGATGAGTGTTTCAGATCTTATAGACTCCTGTATCCACCACCATAACCTTGACAAGAGCAGCTCCATCCCCGTACTGCCCCCCTTGCTGTTCTTGGGCTAGAGGCCCTCACCAGGCCCCAAGAATGACTGATCTACTCCCTGCCACAGGAGTTCTGCCTTTCCTAGAACTTTATGTAGATGAAGTTACTTGCTATAAAGTCTGTTGTATTTGAGAGCTGTCTATTTTTATTGAAGAACAGTTATAATCTCCATTGGCTGAGGAAGGCTAGCCATACTCGTCTTTGTCTACAGAGACATATACATGTAGAAGTTACTTTGAAACAGTCAGCCTCGCAGGACTAAAGAGCCCATCTTCCCAAAACTGTGGGTGCGCTGGCACGAAGAGGCAATCCAGGCCTGTCTTAACAGCCCACCTGTTTAGTGGCCACTACTGAGGCTACCACGGCCCACGCTGAGACACTGCAGGAATGTGGACATGCCAGCCTGGAAGTGGCTGCCCGGCGACGGCTTCCTTTACAGAGCAGTGCAGTAGCTTTTGCTGGTTATGGCACAGGGCTATAGTGTTGGTTCTGTAATGCATTACAGTATTGTATGTCAGAGTTATATAAGGGTTATAACAGCAAAGTTCTCAATTTCGAGTTTCCTTTAGCCATTTCTTATGAGAACTGTGATGTGCATACTATATACAGTACAATTCTTCATTTAGAGGAATATATATATATATATATATATATATATATATATATATATATTTACTTGATACAGGGTCCCACTATGCAGTTGATACTTGTAGTGACCGTCTTGTCTCAGCTTCCCTAGCTCTGGAATTACAGGTGTGTGCCACCATGCCTGCTTTTTCAAGGCATAGTGGGCAAGGTGTGCCTGGGCTTCCAGGGCCAGCATGGTATGTGGTCCTGGAGATCAAACTCAGATCCTTGGGTTTGCAAGGCAGGTGCTTAGACAGCTGAGCTATCTCCTCAGCCCAAGACCAACACATTTAATGAACTAGTTGCAGGAACTGAACTGGGTCATCAAATAAGGACCATCTATAACATAGCTACATGTTTGCATCTCTGCCTTGATACTGACTGTGGGACTCTGAGGCCCTTCCTAGAGCCATTATGCTGCAGAAACTGTTGCTGTACTAAAGGAGAAAGAGGAGGAGATGAACTACTGAGAGGTTACAAAGCTGTTTTGCTGTGCTTAGCCAAAAGTGTGTTCATTCTTGACCTATTGAGTGGAAGCACTCCATCTACAGATAAAATTTTTTAAAAATAAATTTATACCTGGGATAGCTCCTTAACTTACATAGTGTGCTAAATATTTCTGTTTTTCAAAATTAATGATGGCTATATGTTTAAAACTAAAATTAGTGATGATTGTAGGTATTTTAACAAAGATACACAAAAACAAAAAGCATAGTTTAAATAAGACTGGAATCAGAACCGTGTGATGCTTCTTAGGGAAGTATTCTGACATGAAGATTTCGGTCGTTAGATTTTCTCTTCTTCTGTTGCCAGTGCGGAAGTGGGGCTTTCTCTGAATCCCTGGGAGCAATGCTAAATTCAGAGGAGCGCCGCTCCCTACTATTTCTTTTGGGGTTTTTTTTTTTCCTTATTAGATTTAGGTATCTTCGTTACATGACTTATAGCAACGTATGAGCAGAAAGGGCAATGCGCCCCGCAGCCCTGACTGCTTTCCCTGAGAAGGATTCGGTTTTCAGATCTCTGCTTCCGGTGACAACCGGAAGTCTAACGTTCTCTTCTGGAAGGGTTCGCCTTGCTTCCATCCTTGATCTGAACACTTGCTCACCAGGAGTGGGACGTGGCATTTCTGTTTTGAAAATAATCCTGGGCCTGGACAGAAACGGTTCACAAGAAGCAGCCATTCTGGCATGGGAGCTCCCAGGTAGAGGAAGAGGCCAGGGAAGGGGTCACTGAAGGTCAAACTGCTCCTCCGTAGCAAGGCAGCTTGTGTTTCTCTCGCTTATCATGACCAGTAGAAGCTGCAGAGGATGAGAAGACGTCACAATGTAACCTTGAAAATTTTATTTCTCTTATGCCTAGATTTTCAATGTCCTCCAAGCCTTATATATTGTCTCAGTTACTCCTCTTTCATTGTGGGGACCAATACCCAACATCCAAAATGAAGGGAAGAAAGGCTTATTTAGCTCACAGTGACTGGAGGTCTCCATTCATACTCGGCTGGCTCCAAGGCAGAGTGGCACAAGGCAGAGGGCAGCAGTTCGTGGTGGTGGCAAAGAGCAAGAGCGAAATGGAGAAGTAGCAGCAACAATGGCAACAGCAAGGGAGTCTGTCTGTCTGTCTGTCTGTCTGTCTGTCTCTGTCTGTCTGTGTCTGTCTGTCTGTCTGTCTGTGTCTGTCTGTGTCTGTCTGTCTGTGTCTGTTGTCTGTCTGTCTCTCTCTCTCTCTCTCTCTCTCTCTCTCTCTCTCTCGTCACATTCAGGCTCTCTGCCTCAGCCTGGGTGCAGCCCTCACACCTATAAACCCAGCAGTACTCAGCCATGATCCCAGCCTTGGGTCACCCATAGTCCCAGTGGACCATGAGTTAATCACAAACTCTAGACGTCTGCCACATGACTACATGAGGCTTTGGGGGGGGCACCTAGATACAAACCCTAACATCCATAGAACAGAGTCAGGTCAGTTCAGACACACGACCCCAAGGCCACAGAGAGGATCTCCAGTCACTCATTTGCCCACTTCCCCTTCGGTTCTTCCTTCCACGCCAAAAAATTGGCCTTTTCAGGTTACATCCCTGCTTCTATTGAAATGTGCTCTTTCAGTTTCTTGGGCTCCACTATCTTGGGGAATTGTGATAGTGATGGAGAAGCGTTTTCTTGAGACAAATGTCTTCTCCACTGAAGCAAGCAAGACAGTAGGCATTGTCACAACGGATGAAAAACAGACGCCGTGCTAAGTACTCTTCTTGCCGGTGAGGTGAAAATGTCCATGTCCACATTTTAAGGGGAGGGGGAATTTCTCTAGACCATAGTTTGTACAGGTCTCGGTCCATCGTTGGCTGGCTCCAAGGCAGGGTGGTGCATGGCAGAGGGGCGTCGTAGAGAAGAACAGTTCAGAGTGCCCACGAGGCGGGCAGAGCAACCAAGGAAGGGGAAGACAAGCCTCTTACTGTTCCTTATGTACTATCTAGCCTACCGGGATTAGGGCGACACCAGTCTAATCAGTGGTCTGATCCAGTAATAGCCTGTCTTTAATCCCAGCCCCCTGAATCCCAGCATCGCAACATGAGTTAGACACACACTGTAGATGTGGCCACTTTGGGGGAAAGAATCCCCGTCTAAAACTACACGAGGCATTGGTGGGGGTGGGGGGTGGGGGACACCTAGGTGCAAACCACAACAGACATTATTACAGCAAATGCTTTTACGGCTAACTACAGCACATGGCCTCTTTGCTCTTTGAGAGTCTTGTCAAGGTTTCTTCATTTTGTCATTTGAAATGCACTCATTCATACGGAAGTAGCAGTCATAAACTGCAGCGTTCTTAAAGGACTACAAAATGTTGGGTTTTGACGTCACCGACCTGTTGTGCTAGGGCCTCATCATGCCATAGAAAAGAGACAGAGAGAATGTTGAGAATTGTCAAATAACTTAGTAGCTCCACCTCCAAGAAGAAAACATCGTCCAAAAAAGAAATGGTTTCTAGGGACTTGCGGGCAGATGCAGAAATCCTAACAAAGGCGCACACCGACAACTGTAGGCTACCCTGGTGTCACTCACCTGGCCACCACACGTGCATACGCTCAGGCTTTCCGAGGAGGTCTTTTTACACTGTCAGCTTCTGTGTCCTTGCTGAAAGAAAGAGTTTTTGTCTCGGTGCCAATAGTGTCTCCTGAGCTTATTATTGAGGACGGTCCAAGACGCCGCAGTTCAGTTTCTATTGCTAATACTAAGCTACAGAGAACAGTTTTATTTTGAGGTGTGGTTTGAGTCTGCATCTGTTGATTTTCTTGTTTTCTGGCCAGAGTCCACATGTGCTGTGAGACATCACACGAAGAGACATTTTTGTGCTGCATGTCAGATCCGGGGCCTGGTGCATGCTGAACACACGATCTACCACTGAGTTCCATCCCCAGCCCCACCTCCCTCTTGTGAAGCCACCGATCAATATTCAACCATGGGGCCTCGCCCTGAAGACCCTACTTAATCTGAATCACCTTCCCCAACTCCCACCTCTAAACCTCACAGGTAGAACAAGCTTCTAGCTACTTCGTACCTCATCAGAGATTAAATTCCAGCATGAATTTTAGTAGAAATAAACCACATTCAAGTGATAACGGCTATTGTAAAACTGAACGTTCAGAATGGCGTTAGATCAGAAACTGTCCCTAACAGATACTTTGCCAAGACAGTTCTTTTTTTACTATGAAGAATATTAACAGAATGCCCAGGATTTTAGCAACCCATTGTTAATAGACTTGCTATTCTTTGAACACCTATTGGTGGCCTGTGTCTTACAGGAAAACCAATAGGAATGAATTTGTATATTCTTCATTCTGTAGAGGAATTCAGTAATGACCCAATTATGTTCTCCAGGAAAGGGTCTCCCTAATTAGTGGATAGACGTTGCAGGAAAGCTATGACCTTTTGTTCCTTCTTTTTACTAATGGAAGAAGCCTTCTATCGCTTGAGGGTGGGCGTAATGAGGCTGCCCAGAAGCCTTCTAAGTAGGGTAATAAATATATTCTGACTGCTGTTGATTTTCCTCTGCGATAACCCGAAGGTCGCTCTGCTGGCTGCAGCAGCCCCTCATCGTGTGGTCGGCCCAACTACGATATATTTTCCTCTGAACCTGGGATGTCTCCCCACGTATTTCTTGTCAGACAGAGATCGGCAGAGCGATCAGAGTGCTTCGACAAGCTTCTTATAGTCCAGAATCCAGAAAATAAAACAGAGACTAAGAAAAGCCATGTGTGGCCTGGGTTGTGCTGCCGAAGGAGATCCAAACAATGTCCCTCCGAGGAGGGAGAGTTCCAAGGTCAACCTTAATAACAAGTGTGGAGTAGCCAGCTCCCTCTGTAGGTAACATGGAAAGCTGAGTGGGAACAGACCTTGTATTCAGCTGCCGTCGGGAATGGGAGACATGGAAGCCTGAGGTCTGTGGAAGGATCCACAGGGCGAGATCAGACAGAATCAGGGACGCGACCCTGAAGACTCACCATGCTCCCCATGTTCTATGTCCTAACGCAGCTCAAAGCCATGGGCCTATCTCCATCACGGGTGCCCACCCCTCCCGTACACCAACCCTTGTGCAGTAGACTTCTGCAGAGAACCCGCAGCTGTCTCCCTGCATGCACTCAGAGATGGAGGGATTTTCAAAATTCCTGCCAAGGTGCAAGAATCTCCTTTATGTCCCTCTTCAAACCCTTGTGCAGCCCCATGACCTTATTTGTTTCTTTATTTACTTATTTATTATAGGACCGGTGTTCGAACTCACAACCTTGTAGTTGCCTGGCAGGCACTTGGGCCACGGAGTTATCTCCCCAGCCTTGTGGCCACATGACCTTGTGATTCGCACACTCACCAGTATTTTTCAGCCCTAGAGAATTTTCCCCTAGGGAAAGTTATCTGGGGCTATGTTTTATTTGTCACACGGGGATGTGCTATTGTCACGTGGTGAGAATGCTGCCAACCACCCCTGGTGGCCCAGGACAGAGCTCGACAACCAAGAATTACCTGGCTCCCGACGTAGGCAGTGCTGAGATGGGCAATCTCTGCGCCCTCAGCTCTGCCCGCCTTCCATCCCCCCTCGTCTCTGCCTATTGCTTCAGTCCCGCTGGATTTCTTTCTCTGGTCCAGACCTGCAGCAGCCTCTCTCACCTATTGTCCTTTATCCACCCTCTTTGCTCTAAAAGACACATTGTTTCTCTAATAACTCTTCCCCCCATCCTGTAAATGTGACCTTGAAAGTCAGTTTCTGCTGGGTGCAGTGGAGCATATACTACCAACACTTTGGGAGACTGAAGCGGGAGGATTGCAAGTTCAAGTCTAACTTGGGCAATTCAGTTACAGTACTGCTTGATCCACTATGTCAACCTCAGAGGTTTAGGAGTTTGTGACTCAGCATGAAGTCAGGGTTTTTTGTAAACATCCTCAGCCTGTGCAACAAGAAGGCGCGGACATCGTGTGAGTTCCACCCTCCCACCCCAGGGTAGTTGCTTATAATGTAAGGAGCGGGGAGAGGCTGGCTAGAAGCCGCAGCAGCCATCCAGCCTTGGAGCCAGCCGAGTATGGACTGAAACCTCCACAAACTGTGAGCCACACAAACCTTTCCTTCCTTAGTACTGGGCGTTGGGTATTTTGTCCCAGCAATGAGAGAAGGGTAACTAAGACAGTAACTTAGGGACACCCTGCCTTTAAAGGAACACAGGGTAGAGGCATGTGGCTTACTACATGTCCCCAGGCTTAGTCCCCAGTACCACCCCTGCGCACACACAAAATTTCCCTTCCTCTTCAGGGAAGCCTTGCTCAATGGCTGCTTCATTGCTAAATGTGGCCTGGAATACTAGCCAGGAATGCGGCTTCAGATTTTCAGTCTTTGACGTTGGCAGTTAGCCCCTGGGAGCAGGCTGTGGGGTGCCCCAGGTCTCGTGGGCTGCAGTGGGCGTGGCCAAATGCTCGGGCTTCCTTGTGCTCGGCGGTGGCTGGCGCTGATGCGTCGATTGCGTTTCTGTCTTCCGCCCTGGGCTTCTCAGCTCCAGGGTGCCTGGGGGATTTGTCATTATTGTTTCATTCTCTGTTGCTTTTTGTTCTGGTCACTTGTCACTCTCTTCACCTCACTGAGTTGCTTCTCTGTACCTACGTGAGGTTTGCCAAACCTTTTGAAATAAATTATTTTGAATTCTTTTTCAGGTAGTGGTCCAGATCTGTCCATTTGTAGTCAGTAGTGGGCACCTTGCTCTGTCCACTTGATGACACCACGTTTCCCTGATGCTTCTTGCTCCTCTGCAAACAGGTCAATGTTTGCACTTTGAAGAAGTAGCTAATCGCTCCAGGCCCTGTGCTTTGACTGGGACATCACTCACTCTCCTGCTGCTGAAACAAAACACTAAGCATCTGCAGTAGTGAGTCATGATTCTTTATTTTTCTCTCTCCTCTGGCTAGTTGGAATCACCTGGAAAGTCAGCCTGGTTATTATCATTATTACTATTATTATTATTATTATTATTATTATCATCATCACTTGTGCAGGGTCTCACTATGCAGCTCTGACTCATAGTGATGCTCCTATTTCCTGCCTCCCAAGTGCTGGGATTACAGACACATGCCACCACTCGCAGACTCCATCGCCAGCCCAGTGCGCCCAAGAGTGGGGCTAGAGTGCCAGGCGGGGCCAGGAATCGAACCCTGGTCCCTGCCCTTCCCTAAGCAAGTGCTTAGTCCACTGAGCTATGCTGCTGGCCCTTGGCCTGGTTACTGAGTAGACCTCCTTGGCCTCTTTGCTAATGACATTTATGTTATCTTACTATGAAGGAAGACTTTCAGAGTGGAAGAAGTCTATAAAGCCGTGCTTCATTTTCACAATCATTAAACATAAATGTAAGAGAGATCTTTCCTGTTAGCATGCTGGAGATAGACTGATGATAGAGAGATATCAATAGATAGATAACAATAGATAAATAGATGATAGATAACAATAGAAAGATAGGTAGATAATGATAGATTAATTCATAGATTGATAGATGGATGGATAGATATCCAATCCCGGCCAAGCCAATCCAACCAAGACAAGTCATGCACAGGGTGTGAGAACTGGGGAGCAGGCCAGCAACCTGGTTGCCTCTGCCGTGGGTCCCCAGGGCTGCTATCACAGGGTGCCCCAGACTGAGCGACTTCAAGCAAGAGCTGATCACTTCTGTCATTTTAAACATGAAAAGTCCACAGGGCTAGGGAGAGAACTCAGTGGCATAAGTGCTTGCCTGGCAGGCGCAAGGTTAGGAGTTTCATTCCTGGTACCAAAGCAAATAAATAAATGAATCAGTAAAAATTAAAATTAGAAGTCCCCAGTTATGGTGCCAGCAGGTTGGTTTCCTTCGGAGGCCCTGCTGCGGGCTGTGTGGTCCAGGCCTGCTCCTGCTCTCGGATGTCTGCCTTCAGTGCTTGGTCTTCCCTGGCCTTCGGTCATGGTGTTCGAGTCTCCGCCTCCCTAGTCACACTGCATTTTCTCCACCTTGCTGGCCCCAAAGCTTTCTCTCTGCAGCTCCAAAGGATGCTCAAGCCACCCCACAGCTGGGGCTTTCAATGGCAGCTGACAGAGGGCATGGCTGGCACTTTTGGCACGAAGTCCAAAAGTCTTCATTCTGCACTCTTCCGGCTCTCCCTCGGGGCCTCTACCCTCAAGTCTGCGGCAGCAGTGTGTGCTGGGACACCACAGGGCTGTGGAGCGTGCTCTAAAAATGTGCTGAGCATACACCTTTAACAAATGAAGGGCCAGGAATGCGGCTCAATGGCCCAACACTTGCACGGTGAGCTTGAGGTGAGGAGTTTGATTCTCGGTACTGGGCAAAAAATGTGGAAAAACAAAAAAGATTACAGAGCTAGAGATGTAGTTCAGTGGCTGAGTGCTTGCCTGAAAAGACGAGAGTGAAAGACACACTGCCAGGAGCCCTCCCCAGAATTCCCCCCCTCGCGTGCGTCAAACACTCTGGTCCCTGCCTTCTTGTCGACTTCGGACACAGTGCTGGAAGTCGTCTTTCCTGAGTGGCTTTGGTTGCGCCCTCCTGGGTGCCTTGCTGTAGCCCTGAATCAGTTGAAGAAGTTTGCCTTTTGCAGTCATGTTGGCTTGGCTTTGGGGAAGAGCCAGAGGTCTCTTTTGGGGAAAGTGCCGTGAGATCCGTGGGGAAAGTGGCGTGCCACACCCTCATTTGTCTGCCCTTCTGTTGGATGGCTTGGCAACTCCCTTCCCTACGCTTTTGATCATATGACCTGAAGACACTTCTGAAAGAGGACTTCCAGAACTGCTTCAGAAAGTGGGATCAAAGCCGGGCATGGTGGCGCACGCCTGTAATCCCAGCACTTGGGAGGCTGAGGCAGGAGGATCGGTGCGAGTTCGAGACCAGCCTGGGCTACCAAAGTGAGCTCAAGGCCAGCCTGAACTGCATAGTGAGACCCTGTCTCAAAAAGACAAAAAAAAAAAAAGCAAAAAAAAAGAAAGTGGGATCAGTGTGTCCCCAGGAAGGGCAGCTGTTTTGAGAGGAAGAGCAGCAATGTGTCTCTTACTGTAATACATTCTTGGATTTCTATTTCACCTCTCGTGTAACCAGGTGTGTGATGAAAACCTTGCTGCTACTGTTCATCTTTCCCTGTCATTGATTGCTTGCTTTTTTTCTTAAGTCCTACTCAGATTCAGACAAAAGCAAGGACTAAAATAACTGAGGGACACCCAGAGACTCCTCATTGAAGTTCTTATTTTATTTAATTCCTTCTGTGAAGCAACTTTCTTGGTGACACTCTTCACAAGACTCATCAAATCCATCTTCACATTTAGCTTTATTCTTTAAAACATAGACATTATAATCCCTAATAGTAATGTATATTTATAAGGGGAACAGGATACTGAGATTACAGCATTTTCATATGCTTGATCATAACTGAGGATAGGGACTCAACTGTAATAGAAGTTGTAAGCACGAATGACTGTCACTCCCATAAATCTTCTGTTCTTTCAGATTAACTTAATTCAGGCATGATGTAATTTATGATTTATCCATCCTAGGTATTAGATTTTTTATAGGTAATTTTAAAAATTTTAGCTTTGAAAAGAATAGCTATACAGGCATGGGAAATGCCAGAAGTAAAATAGGTAAAAATGATTTCCACTAAACTAAATCTAACTAGCAAAAACCAAATGAGGTGTTCCCTCGTTAGCAGGCATCTGCCCACTACAACCTAAAATATTTTTTTTAAAAGAGAATATTTGGTCAGAATTCTGTTTTAATGCAAAACGAATTCCTAGGCAATGAAAAGCTTTCCTTCTACCGGGTTTTTGTTTGTTTGTTTGTTTGTTTGTTTTTGCTTAAAGAATGCTTTGAAGGAGGGGGATTCTCAGCAGCCCAAACTGGCATGGAGAGCGCACGGAAGCGTGCCCCTCTTCGCCGCCTCCTTGCCTGTGCTGTGGGAAGTTTCCTTGCTGAGGACTGTGCTATTGCCTTTAGTACACAGACCTACAAATCTTTGCATACTCTGTTGAAACGCTAATGCCATTAAGTCAAAAGTGGGCACTTCCAAATTAAGAGCTTAACTCAGAACCTTTAAGACCCTTCTAGGTGCTTGTCAGAAATTTGAGAAACTGTGTTCCTCTTCCACCCTGTGGTCAGCTCCGTGTTCCTGTCTGAAGAGGCCTTTTCTCTCCGCAGAGGCCACCCTCTCTGGCCCCTCTCTGCATTCTTTATTTGCGTGCGCTAGCCTTTTTATTGCAAATAGGGCTCTAAATCTTACTTTAGAAATGGATATTGCCGGGTGTGCCAGTGCCTGTGTGGCTGAAGCTATCAATAATGTTAGTTATGAAAACCTGATCATAAGTGTTTTTAGTCCATTAGCCATTTCGTTTTATTTATGTCTCCTTTCAGGCAGGATTTGAAGCCAATATTCAAAAGATGAAGTTTGGATGAAGAGCAACACAAGGGGATATAAAACACTGTCACCTTTTTTCATGCTAGAAAATATTTCTTCCTTATATTATGTCCTTAAATAGCTCCTAACAACAAGCAACCTCAGGGGAATAAGAATAGCAGAATGAGGAGCATGCCAGGTAGATTTAATATCTATCTTCTTACCCTTCATTTTCTTTTTATCATTACATTTGATTATTTTTGAATTTCAAAAAATACTAGGCAGCCCATAAATGTACCTATAGACAATAATGACATATTCCGCTCCAGCTCAGCTCCTGACAGAAATTCAGTTCATGATTTATTAATAAAATCCCCTTTGCTCTTACTTGATGCTTTATCTTCCAAATAGCATTCGAGATGAACAGCTGAACCCTTGAGGAGCTGTGGCTGCCTGCGCCTATGTAGGCGGCTGTCATCTGCCGAGGATTTCCTAGTATGCGGTCACCGATTTAATGTCTCCCTCAAAGCCGTGGCTTGATCCCACTGCGATGGAAAGCACAGGGACCGACAGCACACAGGCTTCCCTTCCTGTGCCCCCCAGCTGTGGGTAGCAGGGCAGCGGCTGTCACCCCCAGCCAGCGTTTAGCTCTACCCTTCCCAGTGCCAGAGGAGAGAGCCGGCAGAGCAACACTGGCCAAGAAAGGGAGCCTTGAACAAACCTTTACTTCCTATTAGAACCCAAAGCCGCAGGAATGTCCAGGGGAGCACATCTCCTCCAGTAAGTTAGCAAGCAGTTAGGGGCCCTTGAAGAAGAGAATCAAATGTTGAGTTTAAGGCCTGAGAACAGTGAGCAGGACTGTGCCTCGGTGTTGGACCAATGCCCGACTAGAGCCCAGCACTTAACAGTGAGCCCCTGGCTTCCGCATTAATCTCTGTTAATGACGGTGCAGATACCAGGTTTTAAATCTTCTCACAGACACTAAAAGAAAGTCTTTGCCAGCTCCTTGACTCACCTACTCTTTCTCTACGGAATCGTTTCTAATTGAATGTTAGGATCAAAGTTTAAGTTTATAAGAAAGAAAAACAGGCGCCGATAAATAGTTATCATCTGACATCCTTATGAAAATTCATGACCTGCACTTTTATCAGAGGCCTTATACGAATTCTAATTGTGAAGTAGGCAGAGCTATTAAATGGCTAGTACGCTTCAGTCTCTTGATAAGAAGTGAGTTAAATAATTGTCCTGTTTAACTTGTGCTTGTTAACCTTTAAGGTCAACTAGTTTGAACATACGTTTAATGAAATCCTGGAGCCAGAATTTATGATACTGCTGCTGAATGTTAAATTGGACAATTTACATAAGCAGGACATTAACCTTCTGAACACTAAATAGCATTTTAGCACTTAGCCGCTGGGGACAATAAGGGACATGTTCTATATATTTGTGATTAGCTGGCCTGGAAACTCTCATGATGACCAATTGGCCTACCAAGTTTAGCAGCATAATTAAATGAATGGACTCGGCCTAAGTAAATTATCAGTGCTGTGTACAGTACATCATTATAGTTCGAAGAAAAAAAGGTATGAATAATTTAATAATACATTACTAATTTATCAATGTTAAGTGACTCGGAGGAGGCGTTTTGAAGTTCATTGTTTTAAGTGTGATTTTTGATTTATGGCTCATATGATTAAAACTATTGCGTCTCTTAGCAAAAATAAGTAGATCCAGACTTTGCTTATTGATTTTTTTTTTTTTTACTCTTAATTTTAAATACTTTTTTGAGGCTAAAAGAGCGGTGCTTTCTCCCTTGGTGACACTGCAGGGCATCTCCTCCTGTGCCCTGAAGAGCAGGTAAACTCCTGATTTGTCACCGTCAGATGTGTGCAGTGCCCACTTCTTGCTCAGTTGCCTCGTTATGAGGAGGGCACCAACCCCTGGGCGGCTCAGAAGCCCAGCTTGTGGCACAGCAGGAACTGTCATTACGGCTTGGAAGGGTCAAGCACCCGGGAGAGCAATTTGCACTTCACCTAGGCGGATTCCCGCTGATAACGGATCAGCAATCCACCAGGCCAACGAGGCTGGGATTGCCTTCTGCAAGCTCCGTGCAACATTAAAGTGTGCTGAACTTGAATGGCCAAGCACCTATGCAGGGGCATGAATACGTCACTCGGAAGTCAGCTGGGGCCCTTGTCCTGTAGACTCACAGGCCTGGCCCAGGTTCAGCCCGTGTCAGTGTCAGATCCAAAGTCCCCATTTTTCATTTAACAGTGCTGGTAATCATACTGGGGTCTCACACAGGCGAAGCAAGCTCTCCGCCACTGGAAGACGACCACAGTCCCCACACTTCTTTTTATTCCCAGGGGGCCTGTTGAGTCTTGTGATTCTCCTTTCATTTCATTACAAGTCTCTCTGTCTCCCTTTTGTTGCTTGAAACTCCCCCATGACGTCGTGACGTAGGGGCCCATATGGCTGAGCCCTGGGTCACTCACCAATCTCCTTTCTTCTCTCCCCATCTCTTCGTCTTGAAAGGGACAAGACCAGCTTTCTTATGTCACCAAAGCCCTTTCTGTTTTGCCCTTTTCTGCAAAGATTTACCCTGGTATGTCTCCAAGCAAATATTTTCCCCTTATAAATATCATCACAGCTGGTTGTAAACCAATGAAAACTTGGTTCCCCTCACCTGGTACCCCTCAGCTGCCAATATGTGGCCCATCTGCTTGAAGTAGGAAGTCTAATGGCTCATGGTAGCTCCTTCCTTTTTGGCTGTATGACTTCCTCGTGCGAACCCGAGTCCACCTCACTGATGCACAGCAGTAACAAAAATGACACGATAATAATT
Organism: Myocastor coypus; assembly: GCA_004027025.1. Lineage (NCBI taxonomy): Eukaryota > Metazoa > Chordata > Mammalia > Rodentia > Myocastoridae > Myocastor > Myocastor coypus. Next base: position 113,050 of record PVJA010001173.1, read on the forward strand.
CCTTCCATTGTTACGATTTACGGAACATCAGGCTGTGTATGAAGTGCACCTACCCATCGCTGACTTGTGAGATAGATCAGCTTCCCTTCAGAGGCTACTGAGGCTGGTCAGTAAAGACTCTCCACCGTGAATTCGAGCTAGTCCTACCCAGGGAGGTGAAATCCTTATCCCATGCCAAGTCTAGGGCCTCTACGGTCACATTTCCACGGGCTTTCATTACTGTCTGGGTCTACAAGCACTGATGGATGACTATTATTTTGTTGAAACACTTTTCAATAACTCATGCACATAGTAAAGAATTAGGATCACACAAATAATTTCATCGCAAATTCTATTTTCTCTGATTCATAGCTCACTTGTCAACAGACAGCTAATACAATAGTGCAGACCCCTTGTAGCACATGCATGGTTTTATATACATTGGTTTATCTGTCCTATGAAAATGAAATCGGTAACATGCTAGGCATAACAGCAGGCATGTCGGTCTCATACGTGTGTCTGCACGCTCAATCCATCTTAAGACACAAGCAGCTGTGGCTTTCTTTTTCATGACTGTCCAGCATTCCATTATGTGTATTTGTCATGATTGATCTCTATGAAAATGACATAGATTTTTCTCATTTTCTTTTTTTTGTTTGTTTGTTTCATTTAGGAAGGATTTTATTTTTTATAATTTTATTACTTTTAGTAAGAAATGAAACTATATTCACGTTGTTTGTGATGCACCTTTGCATGCAAACTCAAATCTGTTTCATCTTATATCTTCTTTAAGTCTTAGTGTGCATTTTTAGTCCATAAGGATTCCATTCATGCTGAGATTGCTTGGGGTTCCACTCACTTTGAACTTGTTTTACTTCTCCATCCTCTCCCCTCCCTCCCTATTTAAAAAGATTTAATTTGCTGTTTCCTATCATCATTATCCACCTTTATTTTGCTCTTTATTGTTTTTCTAAGTTTTTTGTATAAGAGAAACCATAGAACTATTAAATGCATGTGTAACATTTATTTTACTTAACATTACCATCCCAAGGGGCGCCCGCTTTCTTAACAATGATCCAGACTTATTCTTGGCTGAGCGGAACTCTTGGGGGCTTGTGGCAGTTGATGTATTGTGTCATCTTGACATAGGAAGCTTGGCTGGATGGCTTCTCGCAGTTCAGGGCCACGGGAAGCCCACGCAGGGGGGACCTGCCCTGGGGCACAATTGCATCCGCCCAAGTGCACGACCTGGCTGCCCCGAGGTGACTCCGCACAAAAGTGTAAAGAAGTAGAGGAAGGCTTCCCCGCTGCCCTGCGCTGCCTCCTTGGGGAAGCCCCAGGGTGTGGGGGAGCTTGACGTTCGCAGCTGCGACCCTTGCAGAGCGTCAGTGTTTGCAGTCAGCGCAGGAGAGGCTTGATGGCGCGCCTCCTCTACTCTGCATTGATTCTGCCGCCATGAACTGCTGCTCTTTGTCGTGCAACCAATGGAGTATAGACTAAAACCTCCACAACCTGTGAGATAAATAAACCTTTCTTTCCTTAATTTAAAGTGTGGAGTGTTGGTATTGGTCCCAGCCACAGGTGAAAAGTAACTAAGACCGAGTATAAATGGCACTCTTTCTTTATCTATCCACTGATGGACATAGCAACCCTTTCCAAAATTCGGCTATGAGAAGTTGTGCTACTATAAGCATGTGTGTACATACATCACTGGAATGTGAAGTCTTTAGGTCTTGCAGGAAGATAACTAAAAGAGGAATATCTGGGCCAATGAATTTCTATTTTTAATTTGTTGATTTCCACATGGTTGTGCTAGTTTACGTTCCCACCAGCAGTGTAGTAATTTTTTTTTCTTCCCTGCAGCCTCAACAGCACTTGTTATTACCAAATTCAAATGTAATGAAAAAAACAGAAAGAAAAGAAAAAATATGTCTAATGGAAGAGTAACTCTGATTTCTGAAGAGCCACCTCTTGTACCGTTCCTGACCATACACTGGTTGCTTGAGGTTAACTTACTCTACTAAGAGTTTATTTTTTTAACTTTTTTAGGGAAGAGTCTACAGGGTGTTCAAGGTCTCACTACTAGATCGGACTTGTAGTGATCCACCTGTGTACAGCCTCCCAACAGCTGGGATTATAGGCATGCACCACCACGCCCAGTCTCAATTGCTATCTCAGTGTGTCCCAGGGGTAGGGCTGGCAGGGTAGGCCTGAGGATTGAGCCCACAGCCCCTGTGCCCACTTGCAGGTGCTTTAATCCCCTGAGCTATTTGGCTGGCCCTTACTTACTCCACGAAAAAAAAGACGGTACGTTATAATAGGAAAAGATTCCTTATTTGTTTCCTGTTGCCTCAACTTTGTTCTGTTTTTCGAAGCCATAGCTTGTGACAGATTACCGGAATAAGGAACAAAGTAGCGTATTAGAAAGATCACTGCGAAGTAGAAAGCAGCCAAGGCAGAGCGTGAAGGATCCTGACACAGGCTCCCCTCTCAGCCCCACCAGAAGCGAGCTGTGCCACACAGGTGAGGCTTGGCCTTTGGTCCTCCTTGCTCATGTCGTGCAGCTCAGAGCAGCACACACTCATTATGGGTGAACCCGCGAGACACCTGGAAATGAAGCTCCTGTCTTGTAACCAGCGGTCAACTATCAAAGCTGTCAGCCCCATTGAACATTCCAAAAAACAATTGCTGGGATTACTCAGCTAATCTTAGATAACATTTTCTAGCGTATAAAGTCATTTACTTTAAACTCTTGGTTGATAATTGGGTTATTTGGTCACAGTAACAAATCCATTTGGCCCAACAATGTTTAGAACAGTCTTATCCTAGTTATAGATGGGCCAAAGTTATTATTATTATAAATGGGCCATGTATATTGAGCCCCTGCAATATACATGTTATGAGGAGAGAAAAGTATTCTCAAAACAGAACATGGAAACAGCTGATTAAATTAATTGAACATTGAAAAATGAGCTAAAATAGCTTAGTATTTTATTTATTTATTTATTTGTGTTTTTGAGACAGGGTCTCGCTATGCAGTTCAGGCTGGCCTTGAGCTCACTTTCGTAGCCCAGGCTGGTCTTGAATTCATACTGATCTTCCTGCCTCAGCCTCCCAAGTGCTGGGATTACAGGCGTGCACCACCACACCTGGAAATTAGTATGAATTTTAAAGGAAAAATCACCTAATTTTTTTCTCTGTTGCCAGCCTGCTTGACTATTGGTTTTGTGTTGCCCTGTAAAGTAAAATTACTTGAGAAGAATATCTGGTTTTCACCCCTGCAACCACCTCTTATCTTTTACTTAGTTGGCAAGAAAGAAAGGAAAGGGAGAATGATTAAGTCCCTGTCATCGATGCTTAGCTGGGTGGAATCTTTCCTCTGCAATGTCCTGTGACGATTGTCCTGATTAATTATCCTCTGAGGAGTTTGATTAGGCCTTGGGTGAGACCAGCCCTCTTGGGCTTGCAACTTTGCCTCTGGACAGATTAGCCTTTGGTGGATGCAGGCATTGCAGTAAGTTAAAAAAGCACTTGGATTTGGGTTTAGAGAAACTGGGCATTTTGTACCTTGAATATGGTAGGTATAGATGTTGTGCTAGAATCTGGCTCCACCTACCTTGCAGGAATTAGCATGGTGATGGAAATTCTTTGCGGAATAGTAAAGCCTGGGACGAATTTCACTTACTACGGTCATTACAACTACCATTAAGGGCCTGGCGGGATGGCTCAGTGGTCTAAAGTGCCTGCTTGGGAAAGCATGGGCGGCTTCAGGGTCCGCGGTTCGATGCCCAGCACCACATGCTGCACCAGCCCTGCCCTGGGTGGGTGGGGGGGCTGAGCCGGCCATAAAAACGAGTGAATAAACAAATAAAGGTTCTGAAACAAGAAAAAAATAAATAAAATAAAAAATTCTTAAAAAAAAAAAAAAAACTACTATTAAGACTAGAAACAAAGGGCCAGTTAGATAGCTCCACAGACTAAGCACAGGCCCATGCAGGCAAACACGGAGACTGATCCCTGGCACCACAGGCTGCATCAGGCACAGGGACAGGTGATGCATGTCTGTGATCCTAGTGCTAGGGAGGCTGAAAATGGGAGGATCACTGTGAGTCTGAGCTGCATAGTGAGACCCTGTACCAAATACATTAAGAGGGAGAGAGAGAGAGAGAGACAGACAGACAGACAGACAGACAGAAACAGAGACTGGAAACAAGTTCAAAGAGTCCCAGATAGTACCCAGGTCCCAGTGAAAGGAAGCCACACCAGGCCACCTTTTTATCTTCAAAATTAGCCTTCCCATTCTGTCATACGAACTCTGTGGCAGAGTTTTCAGACCCTGCTGGGGTTTTTCTATTGCCAGAACATTACTTAGAGTCTATGTCCAGGTTGGAATTTCAGTTTTTAACCACTGACTCACTTTTCAGCCTTGTTAGCATCCATCCATTCACAGGCCCGGCCAGAGCTGTGAGGGTCCCTCTTGTTCTCAGTGAGACTCCCAGTGGCCTTGTTTCTAGCCTGAGTGCCAGATGCCTCCAGCAGATCAGTGTGTATTGTGAAAAAGCAAACTCACTAGAATAACAGCCATATCGCGACAAAATGAGGGAGGTAACTTGCTGTGAAGAACCCTGGCTGGCTACATCCTGCTTCAGAGCCAAAACCAGTGCAGCTCATGGAGTGGCTTGTCGGTAGAACTGGCTAAGCCCGCCTCACTGCCTAGTAACGCGTGCTCTGGAGTTTATTCTTTCTCTCTTTACTCACAGCTCGGCTGTGCGATACGATGGCCTGAGCCTATGTCTGTCTGTGAGCTCCCATGGTTTTTGTTGTTGCTGCTTGAATTTCTTTTACAGAAATAATAGAAGCAGTTCCAAAACATGTTAGTGGGACAGGCACAATAATTGATACAATGCATATTGTTGTCTTCATAGTAGTTGTTCTGAGTACAAGATGCAGACATGGTAACTCTTCTAAACACTATCGGTACAAATATTTCTTCTCGTTGAACTAAGATGACATGTTTTGATTGGTTAAACATGGGGAGTGGCTAGCAACACAGGTGGACCTCGCTTCCCAGCAGCTACTTGGGAATCCTTACTGCTCCGTAGCAGTTGTTACATTTGTCCACACACTCATCCCTGTAATCCAAGTTGCTTTCCAGAAACCAGAGGAATACTATTCTAGAATACTTTCCAGAGAAAGGCAGAAGATTTCATATCTTCTCCTCATTGACCAGTATGATCTTAGCAAGCACTGTCTTCCTGCCAGCATCCAATGTCTCCCCAAGATAGCTGTCTTTGTCTTCCGCTCATTGCTCTTCTGTTTTCCTTGTATTTTCTTTCTTTCTTTGATTAAAATGCAGATTTGTTGGGCAAGGATAACCCTTTTCCTCATGTTAGTTCTAACAGACACCAGGCTAGAAGTATTTACAGACATAGTCTTTAAAGCCTATGAAGATCAACTCAAACAGCCTGAAAAATGAAAGCGTTGGTGTGGCCATTTGCAAAGACTTGAAGCATTCTATCACCGCCAGCACAGCCCTCATCTGCTTGGGGAGGAACGCTCTTCCTGTGAGCTGAAAGGAAAACAAGTTTCTGAGACATGTTTTCACCCAGCCACGTTGAGGCTAATTCCTCGCATTGCTTTCGTAAGTCAATCACTCTAACAGGTGCTAGTTATTCTGTGCCTGCCTTGGGCTCCGCAGAGTAGGTGACAAGAGCCCTTTCAGGTTGTCAGGTATTAATGTGAAAGGCCCCCTTCGCTGCTGTGTATTCATCTTCATCTCGTTGACTAAGGCTTTCCCCCTGTTGTTACATGTTGCTAAATTAAAGGAACCTTCCAGACAGTTCTGTCAACAGCTTACTAAAGTGCACCTCATTAGTGAGGTTGAATTGTTGCATAAGTGTAATTTAATCCTCTTGAATTATCACTCAAAATGCCTAAGTGCCTAGTTTTTATATACAAGATAGAAGATTTGCTACTAACACTGTCAAGTTTCCAATTGATGAAGAGAAAGGAAACAAGCAAAAATATGCAGGGTCCCCCTGTCCTCACCCAGCCCCCTCGCCACAGCGAGCCCAAAGGCAGTTCCTGAACAGAAGATTGCATTCACCGCAGATCAAAACCACACCTGTGGATCATTTTGTTTTCAAAGCTAAATTGCAGAAAGTCAGAGCTGTCCACTAGCAAAAAGAATCTTTGCTACAAAGTCATTTTCAATGAGAAGTCAAATTTTTCTACATTTTATCGAAACTCTTTATTCTAAGATATTTGTGAACCGGTGCCTGTGTGTTTTGCAAAAGCCAGTCCACTGCCTGATATGGTTTCTCTGTGGCTGTATCCTCCTTGTGATCTTTGGGCTGGTCGATGGTGAGCTATGGCAGGGAGGGGAAAGAATGGATTATCAGAATGGAACGCAAACTTGCACCACAGAGTAGAGGTGTTTCAGTAACCTCTTTCTGTCCCAAGAGACTGGGAGGTGTCTCCCATTACTTAGATAATTATGATGATGTAATCATAGTGTGAGCTTTAATTGTTGGGACTTGACAGCTTCACCAGCCAAGCCTAAAATAATTGAGAGATTCTTCAGAAACTATGACAAATAGCAAAAGAAAAAAAAAAGCCAAAAAAAAAAAAAAAAAAAACTGTATAGGCAAATTAAAAAAAAATTCATCTGACATAGCAAAATGCAATGGTAACTTAGCTAACGACAATTATAAAAGCTAATACATTCTGAGTTGTTGATGTGTGCCAACCTCGATATTATATACTTTTCCATAGCTTTGTACACCTTTCTCTGACCAACTCTCATATTTGGCATTGTTTTGATCACCACTTTTGTAGCAAAGGAATCAGATGTAGGAGATTTAAGATGATTCAGTTTGTAGACTCAGTATTCAATTCACTTACCAGCGAGTCAGCCAGGGGCTGTTGAAAGCTCTGGATGTCCTATCTTGTCACCGGCAGTCTATGAACGCAAGTTCCCACCAGGCAGCGTGAATTCTGGTATTGCACTGGGCATGGCAGTTCTTGTTCCCTCTGTCCTAGCAGAGCGGCTGCAGAGCTGGAGCGTTTCAGGTCATGCGATAAGGAAATAGGGTCCTGGAGCTGTGGGAGCCTGGCTGGGGGCCTTGCAGTTCATATCTGACCTTATCTGCTCACTGTGCTTCCCCAGCCACAGTGGCTAATAAATCACGTGGCAGCTTTCTGAGCCTTCCCACCTTCTTCCAAGCTCCCTTGGATGATGCTTCTTGTACCTGTCAGGCTCACGAAAGGTACACTAAATTCTAAATGGTTCAAACCCGACTGTGTCCCCTCAGAGCCTCGTGTTCCTGCTCAGATGGCAGGGACAGCCAACGGCCCGAGGAAGAAAAAGACACATGCTTGGCAAACAATCTCAGAAAGAAGGCTCACTTTCACGTTGATTTTTTTCCCCCAGGAGTAGAAGCACAGAGTCAAAATCAGACATACAGTGTGCGTTTCTGCCTGATTACCGGCTGATGGAAGGGCCCCAAAGCAGCCTCTGAGATGGCCCTAGATACAGATGCCCTGATGCTCCCAGTGCCTGCTTCCCAGGGGAGACAAACACAACCACACAATCAGTGCTAGGTCTGCAAACTCTCATTTGGGAAGCGACCAAGATGGGGGAGTAGCTGGGTGGCGGTGCTGAGCTCTGGGTCCACCACTGCACACTGAGCACCAAATGCAATTCAAAATTCAGTCCACCGATCCATGACTCGGACATAGCATGAGGCATCTACTTCAGCAGTTCTGTCTCTTATTCCAGAGACTACACCACAAAATCCTCTCTCTCCTGAAAATCAGGACATGAACAAAGTTAGAGGAGGGCTTGGCTTCTTTGCTTTTCAGTCACGTGGCTGGAGCAGCACGGAGCTGTGGGTTGGAAGCTGACTTGGGGGCAGGTGGGCCCAGAAACCCCAGAGGACAGGCTCACCTCCTGTTCTTAATGTTTTCAATCTGATTATAAAGTTTACTGTGTGTTACATCATGTAGATACTTCTGGAATTAGTTTTAAAGATTTTAGAACATTCAGCGTAGAGAATCTTTAAAGGTGGAGATAATAGATACAGAGAATGAACAAACACTGGGCTTCAAAGATTGAGATTAAGTCTTTCTGGGAACCTTGGTTTTCTGTAAAACAGACATAATAGAATGTACCATGCAAAATCATTATGAGACAGACCAGTAAACAAACAAAACCTCATGTGATGATATGCAGGTAGTTCTCCACTGGAGATAGTTCAACGGCACTGCCACCTGCAGGATCTATGGAGAAGCCTAGAGACCCCTTTCCCCAGGCCTTGAGCATGCTAACCATGCTTGTTATCACTGAGCTACACCCCACATCTCTACCTCTTCAGAAATGATTTTGTTATCAGGAAGAGGAAGAGGGTGTTCCTTGTATTCTACTGGGCACCCTGTAGTACAGAGGACAGGCTCTGGGGCAAAGTATTTTCTAGTCTGTGTACTGCTGCAGTAAAGGCTGAGGTGACCTGGTACAGAATGGGGCAGTGCATGGTGCAGTAGTTATTTCTATAAGCTACATTTCCAAACCAGCTCTCACAGAAAGCAAAGACATCCTGAGGGGAGGAGAGGCCATAGTTCTTTAGCCTTGAAACAGACTGAATCCCAGGTTTCTTGGGCTGTGTGCATAATCAGCTCTATGCCTTGAATGCCATTCCCAGAAGCAGCAGTGGCACTCCAGATATTGTCTGGGCTATGAGCGACGTTCGTGAACAATTGCAGGGATCCTTTTTTCTGTTAATTTTTCTCTATATTAAATAACAAGCCTTTTGATATGCAAGGCAAGTGAACTATAAAATAGGCACTGGATGAGAACATTTAGGGTAGTTCGACGTTCTGGTACTCTCTGCCTCAGCTGTCTGTTTCTGCTCACGCTCCCCTGTCACACACTCAGACCTTGCAAGTTTCTGTCCTCTTGTCCCTTCCCAGGACAGCCAGGCTTGACACAGTGGAACACTGCACCCTCTGTAAATAATGTGTGGGCCGGCCTGATAACTCAGTGGGTTAAGTCTCCTGCTTAGGCAGATGCAGGGATGACTGCTCCATCCCTGGCCTGCCATGCCAGCCCCACCCTGAAGGAGCACTGAGAGTGAGATTGAGACTGGGCACAGTGGTGCACACCTGTAATCCCAGGGCTGGGGAGGCTGAAAACAGGAGGATCACTACGAGTCTGATCTATGTAGTGAGACCCTGTAGACCCTGCTCCTGAGCCCTCTAAGTCCTGGGCTTGCATCCTGAGGCTTCCTTATAGACTGCGTCTTTCCTTGTTCTCCACTGTAAAGGTGTCCCATGAAGGTTCTCTGCAGGATTTTTTCCTATGGTATCTTTTGAAAAATCAGACTAGTTGGAATGAATGGCCACTGGCCTGTCTTCTGGCATATCAATAAAACAGCTGCTCTTTTTTTTTTTTTTTTTTTTTTTAAATCAGATACCAACACTTTCAGAGAAGGGGCTGTCGTGTATTTAACTGAGTCTGGCATACACTTTTTGTGGAAGTGCTTAGTTAACACTTCCAGGTAAAACCACCTTCTGCGTTTGTCAGACGACGGTTTGGAGCACCAGCCCGAAGTCACTTCGGCCATGTGCTGGTGCCTCGTCCCCTGTCCTGCAGCTCTGCTGCCCTGTACGAGATGCTAACGCCTCTCCGGAGCCTTCCCCTATTCGCGCCCACGCTCACTTGGTTACTCCCTTCCACTAGGCTCACAGCAGCAGTTAGCTGAGCAGTCTTTGAACTTCCTCAGAGAGCCCAAGGAGACGCAGGTCCACCAGCTGCCCTCATCCAGGTGGACGTGATGAGGACGGCCTGGTCCTTGTCCAACCAAGGTCTGCGTCTGCATCACCGAGCCCTCGATTCACTTGCACACTCACCTCAGTGCTACCTCAGGTCTTTGTGGGCAACCCTGGGCTCACCTGATAGGATCGTGAGTATATGGCATTTGGGTGTCGTCACTAGTTAGCGCAAGGCTTAGAGTAGCTGTAGGTTTTGCGGCCACCGGCAGAATTACGAAAATAAAGACTACTGAAGGCTTACATTTGCCCTGAGCTTCTTAAAGTCTATGACTAGGATACAACATTACATATTTGATAAATATGAAATGAGGTGAAATGAGATGAAGGTAAGCCAAGCCACAGCCCTAAATAATGGAATTTACTACACTGAGGGAGATATGTTTATGCATTTGTATACCGAGCAACACTGGCCAAAGCCTTCTTGCCAAAGATTTAACTTTATAGCAAGCTATCAAAGTAAAGGGTTTTAAGATAACTTTCAATGAAGAATATTAATTAAATTTGAGATAAATTTCAGATTTCCCTTTAGCCTGGCAAATATAACCCAGTACTTACTATGCATTAGATGCCATTCTCTGTACTGGAAGTGTAGCAGTGGCTGGGTGTTCTGTCCTTAAAGCTCATAGTCGCTCCACGCTCCATATTCTTTTTTTTTATTTTGTTGCCAGGGTTTGAACTCAGGACCTTATGCTTGCCAGGCAGGTGCTTATGCTGCTAAGCTAACTCCCTGGTCCTCCATATTCATTTTAACTAGAATAATATCAAAAGAATAGTGCCTTGCTTTCTAAATATATTAGGGAATACACTGTTTACAATTTGCTGTTGTATCTAATCATTTTATGATATGGATTTTATAGGAGGAAATTAAACCAGCAGGGGAAATACATAAGTTCTTATTTAAATTCTTTCCAAAACATTGGGAATAAATAATTTGAAAGATGTTTTCTAGAATCTTCCCATGTTGTGCATGTTAATTCCCAATTAGGATGTTTTGTATTGTATTTTGGTTCTATTTTAAAATTTATTATTCTACTTACATATAATCATTGGTCATCATCCTATAAACACCATATATAATAAGTGATTTTGACTAGCTATGCGTTAAGTAGTATGTTTACAGTTTCACATTTTGATTTAAAACTAATATACAGACTTTGTCTGAGGTAAGGGAAACACAAGCGGAGGGAGAAAGCCTTACCGATGGTCATTAGTATAAATCCAGTTGTCTGTACGTTATGGAGAATTGGTCGCGTTTTAGAAAGAGCTTTTAATTGCTTAATCTTGGCATACGTGTTTTATTTTAGGGTCTATCTAGCCCACTCAGAAAATGTAATGGACCTAATTTTCGTTTAGTATAGGTCTGTGCAGTTCCTAAAACATCTAAATGGCTATTAATTTAATCAGGTAATTTAACTATAGCTCTAGAAAAGGCCACCAGCTAGTTGTCACGCGATGATTATGGGGTTGACATTTCTATCCCATGATGCCAGAGGCAGACTTTGATACATCATTTTCTTTTTGAAGGTTAAACTCAGATAACCTGCCTTTGGCATTTAATTAGCTACATATTAAACACTCTTTTAATAATAAAATGATTAAAAATTTTATTGCTTCTCAAATGAGGCCCTTTTAGATAGATTTAATGGCTTGGTTAGAGCTCTGTAGTTTGTGAACCAAACCTTACTTAGATCAGCATGTAGTAATGATATGCTTTACAGCTTGCAAAATCTGTATTTTATTCAAATGATGGCCATAATCATTTTGGATAAAACTTATAATGCTTTCTTCTGTGTTTTTAAGTCTAACTGTTAAATGTCACTGGAAAGTAACTAGAAACCTATTGATTCAAAATTTCCAGAAATTATCAACCTTAAGGTTCATAAAGAGACTGTGAAGTCTGTTTAATGTGCTGAATCTTATATACCAATTGTTTACCCTTTAGAAAAATCATTTCTCACTATTAAAGGCTGCAAAAAAGAAAAAATGAAGAAGAAGATGAAACTACGGTCGAGGTGACAGAGGCATGCAGTTGCAGTGCAAATCCCCACCCACACTTCCGGTTATTACCAACTCCGCAGTGGCAACAACCATCAGACCATGCCTTGCCCATGCTAAGCATGAGCCTGAAAGGAGACGGGAGCTCTAAGGTGTTGCTGGCGCCGCGGAGGCACGGTGCTGTCCCACAGAACAGGGAGACATAGCATCATTGGATGTGATCATTTTCCTCGCTCTCTTTGCAGTTTTAGTATAATGTTGAGTGCATTTTATTCTTTCAACATGCTGTTTTGGGGCGTGCTGCAGCTTGCATGTTCAATGTCCTCTAAAGTCCCGAGTGTTAAAGGTCATTGCCTTCAGCAACTGAGAGTGGTGGAGGCTTCAGAGGACCCTGGGGGAAGGGCTTCAGGTCACAGCGGGTCTTTCTCTTAAGGGGTGTTTTGGTTTGTGTCTAGTTGTCTCCCTAAAGCCTCGTGCAGGCCCAGGGCAGGGGATTCTAGAGCTCGGGGTTGATTCATGGTCCAGGCTGGAATTACAGATCTTAGTTCCGCTGGCATTATGGGTCTGAACACTACTCCCAGCCTGGGGCAGAGAGCCTGAGTGCAACTTAAGAGACAGAGACAGACTTCCTCTCTGCTGCTTTTGCTGCTGCTGCTGCTGCTGCCCTCTGCCCTGTGCCTTTCTGACTCAGAGCCAGCTGAGTATGGATGGAAACCTCCAGTGACCGTGAGCTAAACAAACCTTTCCTTCCTTCCTTCATTTTGGGTGTCGGGCGTTTTGTCCCAGTAATGAGAGAAAAGTAAACGAGACAAGGAGATGGTGGGGCCTCGGCCTCATCTTCCTTCAAGGTCATGCCCCATCTCACTCTGATCACGATGTCCTGTTGTCATGGCTATTCTTCTCCGGTGGCTGAGACAAAATATCTGGTGCTCAAAGTTAAGGGACGAAAGGATGACTTAGCTCACAGCTCCTGGAGGTTTCCATGTGTGGTCAGCTGGCTCCAGGGCAGGGTGGCCGAGCCCAGGGGCAGCCGCTCAGTGTGTAGAAGACAGTAAAGCAAGGAAAGCCAAAGTTGGTGGGCGGGCTCAGCCTCTTTCCCTTCCTTATATTGCTTTTTTGTTATTACTTTTAGTAAGAAATGACAACGTGACCGTTTCAAAACACGTTAGTAGTGCATTCCCAGGATTTGATATAATGCATATTGTTTTCCTATTAGTTATACAGAGCACAGGGTGTAGACTTGATAATTTTTCTAATCATTATCAGTATGAAAAAAATTTTCTCATGGAACTAAGAGAAAGTAGTTGCATACATAATTCTATGTTCCATAATCGCAGTGGGTTATTGGCAAAATAATGTAGCTTTACATTTTATGCCTTGTGGTTGAACTTTTCCGCTGGTTGATTAAGGGCAAGTTTAAGCAAGGCCTGTATATTGTAACCAGGCTCCCCGCCCTAAGACAGGTGCAATGCTCACAGCTTCGCCCTGTCCTCCTCTTGCGCAGACTCAGGATCCTTACCAAGTGGGCCCCTGGCCCCTGCTCAGTCACCTAGTTAACCTTCTAAGCTCTCAAGTGGACACAGTGTATCGAGCATCACACAGGCCTTAGGAGAAGCCTAGGAACACCAAGTTCAGCTGCTCCTGAGCCAACACTGTTAAAACTCTGAGCCAAAGGCCACCCTTCAGCTTCATGAGTTTACCATCCCAGGTACTGTGGTTGGAACGGTAATGGAAAGCACACACTAAACACACAGCTGGAGGAAACCGCGCACATGTGTGCGTCCCTGCAAGCAGTAGCTCGATTCAGCCCCAGAGCATTTTCTTTACCGCTGACTCCTGTCTAACCAACACTGGATACCACTGTCTAGTTCTGATTTCTGCCATCATAATGTAGTTTTGTTTGCTTTCGAACATCTGGTCCACTTAATCATGCAGTGGTGAGGATACTTTTGCATAATGCATTAATTTTTAGATTTGTGCCAGTTTTTTTTTTTTTGACATCTTTTATTCAAGGTCGGGTTCTTATTAAGTGACTAAATTACCCATGATGCCTGGAAGTTCACACTCCTACCTCAGCCTCTCAGAGTCCTGAAATGACAGGTGTGTGTCGTGGAGTCTGGTTGTAAAGTTATTCATATTGATTCCAGCAACTTTTTTTTTTTTTTTTTTTTTTTTCCAGGACCATGGATTAAACTGAGGTGCTTGCACTTGCCATGCAAGTGCTTATTCTACTGAGCTGTCTCCCCGGCCCCCTCCAGCAACTCTTGAATGGCCTAAGCTGTGCTGCTCAGCACAATGGCCGGTGGCCACATTAGGCAACTGAGCAGCACAAGCATGAGCAGGCAGAAGTAAGACTTACTACTAAAAAAGGTAAAATGCCTCAGTAATGACTTCTATATAGAATAAATATTTAAATGATAATATTTTAGATAGTGGCATTAAATTAAATATATTGAAGTGAAGTTTCACCTATCTTCAGCTTCTCTCAACATAGCTGATAGGAAATCTTAGATTCAGTATGGGGCTGCTGTTTTGCTTCTAGTGCGCATCACTCATCTGGGGGTGTAGTCCCTCACTGGACAGATTGGTAGGCAAGCACTGCTGCATGCCAACCGTATTTCTTTCACATGTATGAGCCAAGAGTGGACTCAATATGTGAGTGACCCATGAACCGTGCTCTGAGGACCAAGGGGATGCCTGAAGGTGGAGTGTTAAGCGCGGCACAAGTCCACGCTCAGTAGGTGACTGGAACGCTCTCGGTCTTCTCCCGACTGAAGGCCTGAACTGCTGCGAGGTTGTGCAATGCTGCTAACTGCTGCAGAAAGTGCTGTGAACTGCTGCAGTGCTGCAATGCCTGCCCACTGTCACCAGCACAGCCTGAGAGCCAGCGGGGCATGAATGGGAGAGAATGGTGCTGTGCTCTGGATCCTGTCTTCTGTCCCGCCCTGAGGATTCCCTCTCCATGTCTGTGCGCTTCATGTACATCATCATGCACTCAGCACAGAGAGGCGAGGAGGATGAAGTGACCTACCCCGTTTATATGAATTTGCAGTGTATTAGGTATGGTAAGTGACTAAAACAGTGAACCACATGGGACCTGCCAGAAACTTATTTGACCCAGCACCCAGGCCTGGTATGTGAGTGGGACTACCTGGGACCCACGAGTAACTCATTTGACTTAGCACCCAGGCCCAGCTTTGGAGTGGAACTTCATCCATCAGACATGCTTGCTGTGGAGCCCTGTGGCAGAACTCCCTATGGAGAGGCTACATTCAAGAATCCCCCAGCTGATCCAGCAGCAGAACATCTTGCCAGGGTGGCACTGTAGGTTCACCTCCAAGGGCTGCAGCAGGAAGGAGTGGAGCTCAGCAGCCAGACCCAAGCCACACCCACCTGGGCAAGTTTGAACTTGACAGATCTGGATCTGATGCTAAAGTAAGAATTCTACCAAAGCTCTGCGCCAAAGCTCAGAAGACAATACTATACAGAATGACAAAGAGAAGGAGCAAAATGTATTCTCAGGCCCTGAGCCCACCCAGAACGAATGCGGGAGACAACAGCACAGAAGAACTTGGAAATTACACACCTGGAATCTCTGAAATAATAGAGTCTGAAGTAAAGAAACAACTGCAGAAAGGTATAGAGGAGAGCAGATCAGAAATAATTTCTGAAGCAAAAAAATAGATGATGACTATAACGAAAGAAGTACTAAGTGCTTCTAAAGAAGACAATGACGAAAAAAGTAGTGGAGAATACAAAAATGATGAAGCGCTCGAATGAGCAGCATAGGAAAGAAATAGAACGCAGGAAGCAGCTTCAAAGTGCTATACAGGAAATTAAAGCCTCAGTCACAAGCTGGCAAAACCATTTTAATGAAAGTGAAAATAGGCTTTCAGACCTTGAAGACACCACTGTAGCTAGCGAAAAGGCAAGAAAAGATATCTTGAAAACAACTAGGATGTAGGGAAAAATAATTTAACATTTGCAACATGATGTAAAGATGAACAATGTAAGACTAGTAGGCATCAATGAGAAAGAAGGAGTCTGTACAAATGATATAAAAAGAATATGGGCAAAGTAATAGCAGAAAACTTCCCAAATATGGGGAAACAATTGGACATTCAGTAACCAAAGCATATAGAACTCCAAATAACATCGACCCAATTAAAACCATACCCAGACATATAATAATCAAGGTCCCAGAAATACAGCACAGGAACAGTATACTAAAAGCATCTGCAGAAATAAAGCATCAGATGCTAGTCTCTCAGTGGCATGGACAAGAGCTCACAGGCAGATAAGATGGTGGACATGCTGGGTCTTCATGAGGCTGGGGGTGAGGATTTTGCCATGGATGAGGATGGGGACAAGCGCACCCAGAAACTGAAAGAAAAGGCAATGAAATGGAAGGGCCAAGGCTTTGGCTCTGAAGAGAGATCCTGGGCATGAATGCATGAGAACTATGACAGTACAGAGCAGGATGGTGACAAGCCTAGACCACAGCACTCTATCATGAGGAGTCCATGAGGAAACCAGTGAAGAAGACATCCATGGCAAATTTGCAGAATATGGGGAAATAAAAAAAAAAAAATCCATTTAAACCTGGAAAGGCATAGAGGATACTTAAAGGGATATCCTCAAGTTGAGTATGAAACATAGAAAGAGGCCCAGGCTGCTAAGGAGGGACTTAATGACCAGGATTTGATGGCACAGCCCATCAGTGTGGACTGCTGTTTTGTTCAAGGTCCACCCAAGGGCAAGAGAAGAGGTGGCCAAAGATGTCACAGGAGTCCAGACTGGAAGTGTCACTGACAGCTCCTCTGTTATCCAGGTGGTCTCTCCAAGATTGCATTTGGGCATGCAGCCTTGGAGAAGTATAGCTGGGGTGGAACTCTGTGTTTGTATTTAATCTCTTACTCTTCCCTGTGTGGTGTTTTGAATTATTAATAAATGTTCTACTTTTGTTTTCTAAAGAAAAGAAAAGAAAAAAGAAACACCACAGTTAAAGGAAAACCCATCACAATAATGGAAGATTTCTCCAAACAAAACATCAAGTCAAGAACAACATGGAGCGAAGTACTATAAGACCTGCAAGAGCACAAATTCCAACCCAGGCTGATACACCTTGCAAAACTCTATCATGGAGAAGTGAAACACTTGCATGACGAAGAACAATAAAGGAATTTCATGATGACAAAGCCAACGTTACACAGACTACTGAAAGATGTTCTACAGAAGGATCAAAATGACCACAACTCCATGAAGGAGAATGGAAAGAAACCACCAAATAGGGCAAACAGTTAAACACAGGAGAGAAAGGTATATAACAGCAGTTTTTCAATTATTCTTTTGTGTACAGCAACAAAATATTTCCATCAGCATATTCTACAAATGGACTTGTTCTGCATCCTGTGGGTCATGATTCTGTCTGGTTCTACAGAGGGGATATCAAGGAAATAGCAGTAGCTCAGTCCCACAAGTGACACCTGACCACCAGTAAGCATCATGGACGCTGTCCATGTCCATGGCGTACTAGAACTGTATGTGATATTTTATCCTCAAACTGTTAGAAGTGCTGATCATATATTTGCCATTCTAGTCTTATGTTTTGTTCTTAGTAATTCTTTACTATCATGGAAACATTCTCTTAGTTGTTGTTTTTGTATATGTTCACCTATTCAAATATTATGTGAATACTCTGAATTGATCACAGATTTGTACATATGATACACAACATTCTGGTCTCTTAGTGGGACTCAAGATTTTTCATTTTTTTATTTTAGGGAAAGGTCTACTGAGTATTCAGATTCTCACTACAGATCAGACTCAGTGATCCTCCTGTTTACAGCCTCCCAAGAGCCATGATTATAGGTGTTTACCATAATAGCCACTCTCAATTGCCCTCTCAACATGCCCCGGGAATCACACTCCCAGCCCTCGTTCTTGCTTGCAGGCACTTTAATATGCTGAGCTATTAGGCTTGCCCTGGACTCACGCTTTAATTTTAACTTTGGAATATTGTTTTAAAATGTTTGATTTAATTTGTAATTACTTAATATTTAATTCCTTTTCTGAATATTGTTTAATTTTAGTTTCTGTTTTATGATTTATATTGACTTATAATATACTTATAAGACATGATATGATATTTTCTTCTAGTGTTAGAAACTTTAAAAAGTGTAAAAACAGGACCGGTGAGATGACTCAGTGGTCTAAAGTACCTGCTTAGGCAAGCTTAGGCAACCACAGGGACCTCGGTTTGATTCCTGGCCCCATGTGTTGTGCCAGCCCCACCCCCAGGGCAGGCTGAGCTGGCCATAATATATTTTAAAAAGTGTTTTTTAAAAAGTGACTAAAGTCTTAAAATATGCAAGAGGATGCATGAAGTCATATGGCAGTGCATAGCCCTCCATGAAGCACCTGACCGTGCAGAGTCTGGAGTCCACAGCAGGCCCTGGCACCACTCCTCTGTCGACTTTGGGAGGGTGCTTTCTTGCAAGAGTAACAGGAAAAGGGGAAATGAGCACCCTCATCCTGATTTCAGCAGTACTAGGACTTTGATTTCTGAATCTAGTATGGAATGCTACATCCGGTGGGACATTCCACATACCTAAGTGTCCTCTCCTTGCAGAAACTTGTTTGTTTAACCTTCCTTCTGTTTATGCAATCCTGCTGAAAGTCTCAAATTAAGTCGTGATCTACCCTTTCCTTGCCAAACACAACTATCTGCACCTCCTTAAACAAGCTTTGTGCATGTAGTTTAATTATGCTATGTCTTCCTAACACTAAATAGCTGAATGATGTGTGAAATCAGTTAACTAATACAGTGCTTCTTCTATACAAACCTAATGTATTGGGTGGATGTCAGGAGATGTGTGTGTATTGGCAAATATAAAGCTTGACCTATGGACAGCCCCCCAGTAATTTTGGCCTCTGTGCTGTAAGTAGGTGCAGATTCCTGAGAACTTTTGTTGAACTATTGGCTTCATGTTTCTGGCTTTTCTTCTGGAGAACTGTTGATTTAGTCAGAGCTACTGAAGTACGTGTTTGTCATCAGGCAGGCCTTGTGGACTGCTGGCTTATTTCACAGGGCAAGGATGGTCCCACAGCCCGTGCACAACCTTTTCTTTCTTGTTTTGGTTATGATCACATGCTTTAGGATGCAAGGAATAAACAGCCTGGATGTCCTCATACTGCCTGCAGTATGTCTTTTTGGGACAAAGCTGCATCAATTTGCTTTCCAGATTAACAAGAGCACCATCAGTGTAGTAGAATTAATAGACTTCTCCAGTCAACAAGCATTCCCAGGCAGGGACTTGGGTCCTGGTAAGATTCAAGCCAAATGGTTATTTAATGAGTAGGCCCATATTTTCAGTTTCCAGTGTGGCATACAGAAATTGAAGATGTTTACTAAATTTAATATGAAGTATTTTTCCATTACAGCCAAGTGATTGATTTGATTTGCATGTGGCATAAAGTTTCAAATGAACAAAATTAGAGCAGCTATTTAATGTGAACACTGGGATTGGTTAAATAAATTAGAATATATCCACATAGCTCAATCTGCTGCCACCATTAGTAATATAGTCTTGGGAATGTATTTACAGACATGTAAAGATGTTCTCATTATGCTCTTGAGGGAGAAAAAGGCATTTTACAAAGCAGTATTAACAGCATATCCCCGTGATTTCCAAAAAAAAAAAAATCTAAACATCTAGGCTGCAAAGGATTGAGGATTATTAGCTAAAGGGGATGGGAATGGAAAATTAAAATATATAATTTATGAAAGACATGAATGAAATTACAGTCTGTAAGTGTGGCGAATATTACAGCTTACTGCTGACAATTTCAGCTGATTGACTTGTTTGTGGGTATGAAGACTAGGTAAGAAACGTGGTGTGAGCTTCTTGTTCCACGGTTATCACAGGTTCTTGAGTATGTACTCCTTCAGTGTGCTGGTAGTGTGTGTGTAGTATAAAATGAATGCTAGATATTACTGTAGTCATTTCGTTAGACAGGTCTCAGAGCTCACTGAAGGTGAATGACTTACACAAGCCTGTGTGGCCAGCAAGGCACAGAGGGTCCCACCTGAGCCTCACTCTGCACTCTCGCTGTCAGGAGCAGACAGTGCAGATCGCTTCCCCACAGTCCTGAATAACACAGCATGGAGCTCTGAGCTGAACCTAGGTCCTGCTGACTCTGAAGTGCAAGCTTTTGCCATGGAACCACTGTCTTTGCATTCCCTGATGTTCTGTTGGCCAAGTACATCATGGTGAAGTACGGTGGCCACATAGCAGGGCCTGAGTGGGCAGAATCGGTCACCTGAATCCTTCAGGGCTGTGTAGTGTCTCTAAGTCAGGCAGGCTGCTGTCACAGAACTATTGTAGGTGTGCGACCCTCTCACAGTGCTGTAGGCTGGAGAGGTGAGCTCGGGGTGCCAACCTGAGCAGGGTCCAGTGAGGGCCTCTTGCTGGCTTACAGAAGGCCAGGCTCTCTTTCTCTCCTCGCTTAGCAGAGAGCAGAAGCAAACTCCGTCCTGTTCCTTTTTGAAGGGCACTGATCTCATCCATGAGGGGCACTAATCCCATTAGGACCTGGTGATATTTAAAGGCTCTACCTCTTATTACGGCCTCATTGTAGATCAAGAGGATATGTGTGTGTGTGTGTGTGTGTGTGTGTGTGTGTTGCCAGGGATTGAACTTAGAACCTTGAACAGCCAGGCAGGTGCTCATGCTGTTGAGCTATATTCCCAGGCCAGACTAAGAGTTTTGACATATGAATTTTAGGCCAATATGCCACTCATAGCACAGCCTACCTAGTGTGCCAACGTGCTAAAATGATTGAGAAAGTGAAATGAGAGAAAATTAGAGGAAAACTGCTACAATACTGCATGAATACTACAGATACATGTCTATTCTCTC
Source organism: Myocastor coypus (assembly GCA_004027025.1). Lineage (NCBI taxonomy): Eukaryota > Metazoa > Chordata > Mammalia > Rodentia > Myocastoridae > Myocastor > Myocastor coypus. The sequence goes on from PVJA010001173.1 coordinate 133,773, forward strand.
TCTCTCTCTCTCTCTCTCTCTCTCTCTCTCTCTCTCTCTCTTTTAGTAGAAGTACTAGAAGAAACTGTTTCTAGGGGCTTCCTAACGTAGAGCTATATTTCTAGCCTTTTTAGTTTTTATTTTGAGAAGATGTCTCCTCAAATTGCATAGGCTACCCTTGACCTTATAGTTCTCCTGCCTCAGCCTCCTTAGCTGGGACTTCAGGTTTACACCACCATACCTGGCACTCGTGAACATTTTCAGCAAAATCAGAAGTACTGTAGGGTTTGATCCTTGGTGTGCCATGCTGTCCCCCCCAGGGCACAATGAGACGGCGATCGAGACTGGGCATGGTGGCACATGCCTGTAATCTCAGTGCTTGGGAGGCTAAAAACCAGAAGGATCACCATGAGTTTGATCTGTGTAGTGACACCCTGTACTAAATACATTAAAAAATATTGTAAAGAATAGTTATATTTTGAAACTAAATCTAGATCAATTTTGATCATTTTAAAAAAGATTTAGAACATTGATATAGAAAATTTGGAGGATTTTACACTCCGTATGACTGCACTAATAAGAAATAAAATTGACCAAGAAAGAATCTGAGCAAGTTCACGAGTATTAGAGCTATAAATGGGATTTAGAGTGAGCAATGGTTTCCAAAAACAAACCTGGACACAAATCACATCGTGAAAATCAGTTTGAGGAACTTTAAAGCCTATATGGCCTGGGCTCTATAATCCAGAGACTTCCCTGCTATGTAGAGAAAACATGTTAGCGCCTGATTTTCTCAAGAGATAGTTTTACATTGCTGCTAACTGCTAGTCTTAAAGTTTTGGCAAAGGAGGTCCTCTGCGTTCCCACGGCGTTATAAGAAGAAATGCAGGCCCACAGTACTATCTGAAAGCATAAAACTTAGTGAAAAGAGGACCCTGAACTCCTGTCCTGAGGTATCTGCCCATTTGCTAGTTACAGTTCAGGCTGGGGCAAGCCTCCTTCCCGAGCAACTCCTGGTGACCTCTGTGCCCTTCTCACGGCATAGGGGGATCACGAGTGAATGTCACAGAGCTTCTGAGAGGACTGAGGGCTCAGCGCACCCCTGCATCTGGCTGGGGCTGGTTGAGGCTAACAGTTGTCAAGCTTAGTAATCGAGTGTCTGGCACTCCTGTCGGTGGTGGGCTGCTCAAATAGATAAGGCAGTTGGGGTCAGTTC